>JAVQJF010015695.1:0-21085 GCA_036023855.1 Gadopsis marmoratus | reverse complement strand
GGGAGGAGATACCCCAGGACACCATCCGTCGTCTCATTAGGAGCCCCGACGTTGTCAGGCAGCATCAAGCAGGTGGAGGCCATACAAACTACTGAGGACCATGTTGAGTTGCTGCAATGACGTTTCAGCTAAATAGACTAGCTGCTGCATCATGTTTCACTTTGATTTTCGGGGTGTCTTTGAATTCAGCCTCTGTAGGTTGATAATTCTCATTTCCATCAAAGGATGTGGCATCCTTTTGTTCATAACACGTTACCCAGTCCACATCAGTATGATTCCCCCCCATTGAGATCTGTGTTTTCAAAGTGTTCCTGTAATTTTTGAGGTGTATATTAATCTTTATATGAAGACCTAAAATGGCTAGTTCTGCATAATGACAGTAATAAATACAGAGGCATAATAATAGTAATGGTCTTGTTTTGATTTCACACAAGCGGTGGTGAAAAACTGCTTTGTGAATAGCTGCACAGTAAATCTGCTGGCAGTCGCCAGTTAGAGAAACAAACTGTTAAATGCAGGCCTGTGATCAAACAGTATTCTATACAGTAAAAGTGCAACATATCCAAAACTCAGGTGTCACCTGACATACAGCAGTTTCATTATCTAACCTTGTACAGCGCAGACATGCTACAAGTGGGTTGCTTTAAACTCAAACCCAAAACACACACGTGCACTCTTTACCTGCATCACACAAACACGGGATGCATTAGATTGTGCCACTGGTCAAAATGAAAACTAAATGAATGAACTGGTTGAATATGTCTTGTGTTCCACTCTAGTCCTGAGATTAGCAGCAATTAGCAGACTATACTTTAGTATTAGAATAGACTGCATACTGACAGGGTGTTACATGTTAAAGTACTTTGGGGGGACCGAATTCCTCTATTAGGAGGAGAGATGACATGAAATAAAAGGAAGAGAAGTGAGGGTCGACATGCAGCCAAGAGTCCCAACTGGAATCAAAGCAGGGACATTGTAATTACATGATCAGCATCCCCCTCCTCTGGCCATCAGAATGCCAAACTTATCTTTGTCACTTAATCATGTTAAAATGTTCACTATTATTTTAATGTTTTGGTTACTTGTGCGCACAAAATATGACTCGCCTCCACCTTCCTGTAGTATACAGCTGTATTCTAGCCTGGGCTATGATCATTTTGAGGCGTTCATTTGTTTGAGCATAAGTTGACCAATGGAGCAATCGTCCAAGAACAGTGTATTCCTGAACATCTCTCACACACGTTTACCTACAGAGCACGTTTGTCCCGAACAGCTTCACGGATGGTCTTAACAATCTCTCTCCATTTCTTTGTCTCACAGTGAGAGCAGGGTTTGGAGTGAGGAGCACATGGGAGAAGGGAGCCTCCAGAGCTTTCTGCCTGAAGGCTCAGGAAGTCGGATGGCATAGTATAAAGAGCAGCTAAATCTATGTAGATAGGCCTCCAGGATGAGTCAAACACGGCTTTCACACAGGAGACTGCTGTTCATATCCTGTGTGAAACCAAAAGTCAACGTTAAATTATTTCTACACAAATCATGATCTTTTCCTAACCAAGTACTTTTGGTGCCCAAACCTGACAGAACTGCGACTGTAGTACTTTCAGAAGGTACTTCTAACACGTAGTTAACATTGTGAAACAGTTTAGGAAAAGCTCATGGTTTGGGTTAAAATATGTCCAATTACGTATAAGTTTGGTGCCTAATCCAACTGCGACCGTTAGCGTGTTAAAAAGGCAAACTTCTCCCATGTGCGACAGAGCTGCAGTCAGCCTCTCTCAAACCCAAACCTTACAATACGCAACTCAGTCATTTGGTTGGTTTCCAACACAAACTGGACACGACAGGTCAACAGGAGGAACACAATGATGCCGCACGGCGCAGGAAATGGATGTGTGTGTTTAACAACAACAACAGGAAGTGATGTTAACACTTAATGCTCAGGAGGTGAACCCAACTCTTGCTTTCTCCAAACATTTTATGATCCTGTGTACAGAAACATAAGGAAAGGTCCCTTTGTGTGGCTTCATGTTCCCCTTCATTCAGATTGATGCTGCGATGTGTTTTAGCCTGAGTGCACAATGAGGAAGTACATCAGGCCACTACTGGCCCGTTAATATTTAGTGATGGAGCTTCCTCACAACTACATTTATAGTATAGTCTCAACAGTCTGATAGAATCCAACACTTTCTTTACACATTTGATTCATTCTATTATAGTTAAACTCTGAGGATAAATTCCTAAATAAAATAATGTTTGGATGCACTGGTTCACCTGGTGTTCAAGTGCTACTAACCCTACAAGAATTACAATACCCTTGGTTTTAGTGGACAGCGTTAGCGTGGTACGTTCTCCACCACCTTGAAAAACATACAAAAAATATGCAAATTATTAGGGACACTTAAAGGAACAATCCACTGAAGACATTTGTGGCTCAAATCAACACTAAATACATGACTTGCGGAGGAACTTTGAAGCTACGAGGAGACGATGCCCTGAAGCCATGTATTTAGCTCTGGTATGGAGAAACTAGGATCAGCTGTGTGTGTCATTTATGCTGCAGGAGCCATTTGAGAAGTTTCTATGACACATTGAGACGTTTGACTTATTTTTTTTGTAATTGTGAATCCAAGATGTCTGCACTCCCAAACGAGTCCAATCAGAAACAGTCCAACCTACTCATTAAAAAACAAAAACATGATCCAAAATGGCCTTGAGGATACAAATACACATCGTATATCCTGCACATTTCACTCTCCAATGACACACAGATCTGAGAACTGCCCCCACCAGACCTGATTAGACTGGATATCATTGTGACCCTCATGTCCTGGGATGGTCTGTCAAGAGCTCTGGACAGGACCACTCACTGATATTTAAAAAGGATGGACTTTCACTGGAGGATTCCTTTAAGCATTTCAAACAGTGCATTTGGACTAAACTATGGATAGTGGTGGCAACTTGTTGTAAATATTGTTGATCATATTAATAAAAAAGAACCTAGTGGTTTCCTGTGGAACGCAAACATCTCCAAGAAGTTGCCATTAAAACTCTGCTGTCCGGTGCAGCATCACTCTTCAGCACAGCAGGTCCTCAGTGAGAACACTGAGTCACGGTCAAAGCATGCAAACAGAAACACGAGTGAAATAAATGGAGGGTCTGTTATTGTAATACATGTGGTACAGGGGAGGTTGTTTGGTATTTAAGTGGATTTTGGAAGTTGGTAGAAAAACAGCAGCCCAGCTGCCACCGACCCAGTTGTCACGGTCTCTGCCTGCGAGCAACAGGCTCTCAGCCAGCTGCACGGTTCCCCTCCGGAGGGCAGCCGCCACATACTACCAGGTCTGACCTGCTTAGTGCTCCAAGTCTGTTACGTCCAGCATCCAGATCCTGGGCCTAATTGACACGGATGCCTGAGATGAAGGGCAGCCCGGTGGGAACCTTCTTCTTGTACACCACATAGTCCTCGGCAAAGAAATGGATGAGGGAGAGCTCCTCCTCCTCGATCCGCTCCCGGAAGAACCTCCAACTGGCTATTGTGTATCCCAATATACACACCGGGTTACACAGCATGACCTGAAACAGCCAAGTCTCATCAGGAAACATCATGTGGGAAACATCTCTTCACAAACAAATCAAACCCTCACGATCATCATTAATGTTTAACGGTCCAAGCACCAACAGAGTTGGAGGTTTTCGCTCCGATTTTTATTATTTTTAGATTACAGCATATAGTAGTTCTGTGGCCCAAAACTGATATGAATATCCAGTCAGTCCTCCTTGTCATGCTAACAGGAGAGAACATTGTTGGAGAAAATGTTTCACATTTTAATAAATTACTACATTTATTATCCCATTACGTGCCAACCTGTGTGCAGAGACTGGTGGGAACAAGAGGAGGGAACATCTCCTTCAAGCTGTGCGAGTTTATTGTACATGAAGTCTTTGCTCGTCTCTGTAGCTGAGAGTCGAACGCTTGTCCTGGCATGTTTAAACTAATACCTCAACAAATGGTCAAAGCAGTCACCACGGGTCAGAATTAGACAATGAATAATAGCCTCAGACCTCAGCATTAGTTCTTTTGCAGTAATAACTATATTTACAGGAGTGGGTGACAAGTGAACCCAAAATAACAGTGATAGCAATTATGGAAAATTATTAAAATCATTATTAAAAACTTACAATTGCCTGGAAAAGAGAAGAACTGTTAAATAAGGAAATGGTGCCAAAACCAGCGTGTACTTTTATTTCATTTAGTCGTATCAGGCAGGATTGTGTCAAATGAGGTATGAATCTTGCAGCATTATAAGAGTCAAACACGACAATATTTACAGGCACGCTGTATATATAGTGTATGTGGTCGCTCACCTGTGTTCCCGTGCTCCAGTAAAACCAGCCCACATAGGAGGGGTGTCTGAAATAGGAGTAGACCCCACTGGTGACCAGCACGTGGCTGTGGGCCTTCTCATTCTGGACGATGTGGTTGAAGTTGGAGCCGGCCGTCAACATGGCTGCCTTACGCAGCCCCTCACCACATAGCACCATGAACAGACCGACGAGACTCAACCAGTTCAGCTGCTTCAGCTCTGAGAGGGAGGACAGACTGATTCAGTAAGGGTGGGCAGGAACGGTCTCAGACTCTGCACACTTCATCATCACAGCGTGTCCTGATGGAGGTCATGTAGGCTCTGTGATGGAACTCAAAACTCAAGCTGAACAACAGTGATTCAAAAGGTCAGGAACAAGTTTAGACCTCAGGTTTGCTCTTCTCCACTTCCAGCCTGCAGTATTCTGACCTCCTCTCACAGAGTTTCTCTTTCTACCTGTATAACTCCAGCTGAGGCTGATCTGTCACAGACATGTCACCTGTTCTATGCAAGAGGGTCCAACTGCAGATCTCATGTCTGAGGACCGCAGGTCTGCAAGCCAATAGGAAGAGAGCAGGGTGCGTAGGAAGTGACACGCATCACTTCTGAGGCTGATCTGACACAGAACCCAATTCAGAAATGTTGTAAATGGGGTCTTCCTGGGTTTGTCTCCAATGTAATTTGCTTCTTTAATGTGACTTGAGGTAGTTGACAAATAAAAAGACCCCTGGGGCAAAGTAACTACAATGTTGGCTAAAATCTAGCAAAACATTTTTTAGAGTTGGTTTGTAGTTTGAGCCGCATTTACGAGTGTACGCTAATGATTTTTGATACATCTTCAACACGATGCTAGATACGTGGGTTTTAGCAACAGGAAATACAATGCCAGGTATTAAGCATGAGTGTTGTGGACGCTCCAGTTCAGAGAGTCACATGTCACCTGTTTATGTCTGAGGACCTCAGGTCTGCAAGCCAATGGGAAGAGAGCAGGAAGTGACTTCGTTTAGCTGCCCAGAGGTTATACAGACATACTGGAAGATGCCAGACCTTGTGTGTGCCATCAACACACTACACATAACAGTGACGATGAGAGCGACGAAGGACCAACCTGGAACCGTCAGCTTCTCCACCGTGAACTCCACCCATGATGAGATGGCAGCCAGGGTGTACTCCACGCTGTGGTTGAGCAGGAACGAGTCCAGAGACAGGCTGCGAGGGTTGATGACGGCCGTCACCAGGTACTCAGAGTAATGGAAGAAGGACAGGGAGCACATGTACCTGCAGAGAGGAAGCGTTCAGCTAGATACACATCATGCTGCTAAATATGCTCAACGGCCAGGACCTGTAGAGCTGGACACACAGATTTCATTCTCACACACAATACAAACAGGTCTGTGGATATTATGGGGTGGGTACTGTTAGCAAACGCATACAAATACACAACAGTATGTTACTTAACACATGGAAACACATACATACCAGCCAAAATGTGTCCAAGTGGTTTCGGAGCAGCTTATAATTAAGCCACAGCCGAACGTGACCCCCAGAAAGCAGGCTCTCACCGCGACCTGGAACCAGCAGGACACTGGGTCAGTCTACTTCCTGTCGCCAAAACCCAAATATCTAGCATACAAAACCGTTCAGCTACATTTTAGCCAATAGTTGCTGTTTGACTTGGTGCACAATTTGCCGCAGGGGTCTTTTACTTCGCCAACTACCTCGAGTCACACTGAAGAAGCAGCTTCGGTCCGAGCAGAACTGGGCTCCGCGTCACACACGACGTGTTGTAACGACATCAAATCAAACTTACCGAGTGTGAAACGCGGAGCAGGTGAGCTGCTTTACGGCAGGTTACCTGCCTGGACGTCCTTCAGCTAATGAGATTAATTATCATTGAGAGGCGACCAGCGTTAGCCGGTTGGGGCTTTAGTTAGCCGGCCGGGGCTTTAGTTAGCCGGCCGGGGCTTTAGTTAGCCGACCGGGGCTTTAGTTAGCCGGCCGGGGCTTTAGTTAGCCGACCGGGGCTTTAGTTAGCCGGCCGGGGCTTCAGTTAGCCGGCGTTAGCACCGCGGCGTTAGACTCGGTAGCTTGTGGCAGATTTGACCAGTTCCTGCCGGACACCTGTGAGGCTCTGAGGTGGATGAAGGAGGGCTCACCTTGTACAGAGGTCCCCTGTACAGGATCAGCAAGAGGCCGTTCACAACTGCAACGTGGACGCAAATCGCTATTTTCCCGGGAGTTTCCGTCAGATAGTCGAAGACCCAGTCGATATGTCCGAACCAGGTTCTGATCAATGGGATAACAACCACGCCGAGTCCTAAAATAAATGCGTTTACACTTACTCTTCCTTCTAACACCAACTTACTGCCTGCCATGATGGAAGTGCTGCGCCGACAGAACTCTCGCGATACTTCCTTGCATGAGACCTCGTGACGTACGACGGGACCTTCTGGGTTATTATTGATATTGTGATATGGCGCGTTATCAAGGCAGCATTTACCCACCGACACAAGGTAGCATCAGAGTCAGAGCGTCTTTGTGTGAATCACGTCTGGAAAAACAGACTTTTTGTTTCTGCAAGTGAACATATGAGCTGGACACCAGGGCTGCTGCTGACCTTTAAAACTGCTGAGGTCATTAGTCAGGGGTCATCTCATCCTGGACACATGGCCTGACAACATGTTATCATTATAGTGACAAACACAGAAATACTTTTCCTTATTAATCTAATTTTACTCCTCAAATTCCATATTCACAAATGTAAATTTACAAAGAAAAGCCTCAATTCCTGGTTTCTGAAGGAACAAAACAAGCTTTCAAGGTAACTTCTAGTCACAGACTCGTGTCTTTAATTCCATCTCATCTATTTATTTGACGTTCAACAGGTTTGGTTTTGTTGTCCTTTTCGTTTCGTTCTCCCAAAACATCATCTGTATGTGCGCAATTCTGATGTTTTCTTTAGAGATTTATTATCTTATCAGTGGTATGATGACAGTTTAAAATAAAGATAATAAAAAATGAGCAACTGGGGACCCAACAGGGGACCGATGCAGCCCACACTCTGCAACATGGGTGGGGGATTTAGTGATCTCACCAGAATACATTTACTTTGTTCACGTTTGTTTGTGTTCATCCACTGATCAAAGCTAACATTGATAAGCATATGAAAATATGGAGTCAGCCTTTGACATCATAATATGTGCAGCACTGCTGCTACAGAGGAAACCTGAGGCATGTGTCAATTTTAGCAATTTAATTAGCGATAAAAAATAACCATATTTAAGTTCTTCAGATTACATTTTCAGTTTTCATGACATTAATTAAATACAAAACTGGCTGTGGCCTTTATTCACAGTCACAGTGCAAAGTCCTTATGGCCCTTGTGCCAAAGTCATCTTAAATAAATGATCTACCCTTCTTCATTGTTGAGTGTTGTCAGGAGTCACTGATGTCCCTTTAGTTCGCTGTCAAATACTGTCTTCATTAATTCAGTGCAACAAGCTCCAGCTTCAGTGTTCACACACCTGCAGACAGATTCCTGCAGCCCTGGATCAGAGCCTGGATAGGTCATGGCTTTGTCGGCAGTAAAATCTGCAATACACACACACAACGCTCTACTTTCTTTGGCTGCCTGAGAAAAAAGTGGAAATCTTGCTTTGTGTCTTCAGAGGAGGAGACGACAACTCTGGAAAGAAAAAAACAAACATGCAAAAGAAGTTGAAAGGTCTCGTCGCACATCTTGTTACATTTAATATTCATATGATAGATAACACTGGTGTCTGTAGGAACTGAAACCTGTGAGCAATATCATCTGCAATGTGTGTGTTTCCCCCCTAAAATGACGCTTTCCAGCTTTTGCCCCCCAGTGATGAGAGAGAGGCGTAAACTGACACACAGGCTGCACCATATTTCACTGGGATTGTCTCACTTTTCTACAAACATAAACCACAGAATGCCTTGAAAGAGGACTTAATCCCAAAATAATTCAACACATAGTGGCTTTAAAGGGTACAGTACAGTCTATTCTAGTTTTCCTCTCGCCAGTGAATCTCATGTTCAGGGTTAGGGTGAGTAAATAACCAACACCCTCCGGTTTAGCTAAGTTTAACACTGGAAAGTGGTAGCTTTTGCTGACTGATCTTCTCATCCAAATCTTATTAAGATATTCCTTTAACCTTTTTCACTTCAGATCTACCAACAACTACTAACCACCGACTTCTACCAGCTTAACTGCCAACAGCTTTGTTACAGATATTAATTACTGCTCTCCATGAGGATGATTCTTTTCAGCCATCTCACTAGATGGCTGAAAACACTAGAGGAACGATACAAAAGTATAAGAAATACAAACACGTGTCTCCATTCGATTCTAATACATTAGGTTGAGCTTCACCTTGTTGTTGCCGGTCTTCACTCACAGCAGGAACATCATCAGCAGAGACCGACTGACCTATTAAAGCATCCAACATCTCTTTGTACCGCTGCTTATGGTGAGGGCGGATAATCATCCCAAATCCTTAACAAAGCAAAGAGTGAACAGTGAGAACCGCCGACAAGAAAATCTGTTCACAAGAAAGTAAGCATATGTATTGATTTGAAAGAACGTACTGACTAGAAGGCTGAAGTCCTCGTTTCTCTCTGTGAATAAGCTCACTACTGTGGTGACCAGGTTCTCATAGCTGTCGGTCTTCTTGTAGCTGTGCATGGCCCGAAACAGCTGAGCGGTTCTTTCTGCTCCGAGAGCTTTTTTTACGTCGGACAGAAAGGCGGCGTGGACTTCAGTCTTTGGAGCTAAACCTGATTAACACGAGAGGAGGTGCTTAAGAAACATTCATTCAACACCTAATAACATATCTGCTCTAACGGAGGTAAAAGGATGTAATGTCCCACCGGTCTGAGGTTCTTTCCGTCCCTGCTGGTTCAGGTGGTGTCCTCCTCCGTTGAGCTGCTGTGTATCCAACTGACCACAGGTAGACGCTGTGCTGGAGGAGGGGAGACCCACAGCTGTCTGTCTGTCTGCAGCTATGACAAAGCAAAACATTCACACAGATGTTGACTTCCTTTCCTACTGTTCCATCAGACAAGGCCTCCACCGTCTCCCACGTTACATCTGTTCCAATATTAACGATTAATTATCTCACAAATGTCAAGAAGAAAGAAACAAGAGTCAGTCTCCGCCTGCTGAACAGTGTGAATCCTCTTTATCGTGTTTTAAAACTCCCCAAACTACTGACCTTGAAAAAGTCCAAAGCTTATTTTATTTTTTATTTCTAATGCACGCAGATGAGCTGGGAGAAATACTGAAATAATAGATATAAGACTTCATATTATCTTGTAATTGGTTTGTGGTAATATTCAGATTTAGCCTCAGTTTGTGTTTTAAAGGTTTTAGACAGCGGCCAGACAAAGGTCAACACTGTAAGCTAGTATGTTGGGAAGACGAGTCGAAGTCATTCAACCAACTCAGTAATGTCAGTGACCCAGCAACATATCTATAAAGTTAGCAAACATTAGCCACCATACGCTACTGGCCACACCAGACCAAGTGAGACAGCAGCAGGAAAACACCAGAGCCGGTTTTATTTGGAAGAGGAAGAATGTGTCATGTCTTCTTTCATAGTTCCAGAATCTTACATTAAGGCTGCATTACAGCTATAACGGCTTTTACTGACAATTTAAGACTGTTGTTGTTCAGGTGTTTTATCATCATGTATAAAACTATCTCTGAAGCCCATGAACTTCATATTGATATATACATTATCAGTTGGTGCAGAAACTTAAATCACCACCACTTTTGAGAGTTAATTGTCATTTAAAAAGCAAAACCATTCTCTGGTGCCAGTTCCTCCAAACTTCACATCTCGGTTTTACATCATTGTAATTATTAAACACTATCATTCTAAATTAACCTATATATGGTGATTTGACAATAAGAGAAAGGCAATCTGATGATGTCAGTCTGGACGAGTAGATTGTCACAGTTTTCTGGAACTTAATGGAGTCAATTATTAACACATGAATAAAAAAAAAAAAAAAAAAAAGAATCAACAGATGATTAAGAAAAAATGATTAAGACACACCCCCCCCCCATATGTAGAAGAGTGCAGCGCTGTGTCGTACCGCTCTGCAGCATCAGTGCCTTCTTCTCGTCCTTGGACAGCGAGTGGTCCGGCTTGTATCCACAGCTCTGCCCGGTCACCTCCTGGCATTTCTCATCAAACCTCTTTTTGTGATGTGGGCGAACAAACTGGTAGATGCCTGTGACACAGTGGCTGCGTACGTTAATAGTTAACATGGAAAGACACATACGTACGCTACACTCATACCAATATCTTTATACCGTTAATGTTAGTTCCTGTTTGTGTATCTTAAAATGAGTTAAACGTTTAAAAACGGACAGTAAACTGAATTCAAATTGGCCCGCCTCAGTTCATATTGTTGTCAAATTTGTCTCCTGCTGAAACACCGTCAGCTGTCAGCATTTCTGCTCCTCCGTTTATATGAACGACATGGACAAAATATTAGCAACACTCGGAGCCTAGTGTCAAACCCCGCCATGTAAACTCTAGTGCAAAGGTGCAGGAGACTCACCCCGGAGCAAACTGTGAGTATTAGCGTCTTCTGTTAAGACAGCCGTCTCCGTCAGCAGGACGTCCAGGCTGTCAGTCTTCTTGTAGGTCTGCAGAGCCTGTATGACGCGGTCAAAGGTGATCTGGCTCAGGGACTTCTTCATCGCTGCCAGGAACTTCTTAGCTCTACTGGCTGAGCCTTCCTCCGACACACCCTCTGGCCCTGGCTGCAACAGAGACAGAGAGAGACACACTGCTCACACCGTACGCAAATATTTTTTTGTAGAAATCAATCAGCGATAAAGATAATAAAGAAATATGCAGCACCATAAATATGAGTTTATCACAGAAGATTTGGCTGAAGTCATTTGACTGGATGGTCCTGTCAGATTCCGTAAATTAAATAAAAAAGGAGAATATCATCAGTAAAAACTAAACCCTATCCCCTAACTCCCTCCCGTCTGTCTGATGTCGATTTACTGCCGATGCCTGAGTGAAGATCAGACATCAAAAGGCTACGTGCCCCTTATTTACTGCTTTAACTAATCTTGTCCTTTATTTTATATGTATTCATTCTAACCTGACTTCTACTACATGGCGTATATGTTATGCATCACTGTGTGTGTCAGCGCTAGAATCTGAATGCATGTTGTTGCTTCATTAACTGTGTCGGACTCCATTTTATAATTTCAGCTTTAGGTTGAGAGGAAAATATCGCACACCACCTGACAAACTTAGCATAACATTAAGTTAACATGTACCTGTTCTTGGACCAATTTGATTTTACGCTTTCCGCCGCGCAACTCATCATCCACCCTCTTGTCATGTTGAAGACAAAGTGTGGACAAACGGTTCGCCTTCAAAAGAAAAAAAAAATTGAACAAATGAATATAAAATCACAAATAATTTGACTTCACCTTTGTTGTTTTATGGCATAACACACATCAGTAACGGCTATATTGACCCACTTTACACATGGGCTGCTAAACACAACAGTCAAAATGGGACATTTACCAAAGTAAATTGCCTTTTATACACACAAAGCTCAACACATTCATGTCAAAAAGAGAAGTGCTTTTGAGCAGCAGGACAGACCGAAGAGCCTCACAGACAACAAGCTACCTTTTCCTCTCCCACAGCAGCGTCCCCGTGCTCTGCACTGCAGTGGTCACCTCGCTCCAGAGCATCCAGCAGGTTGACGGGTCTCCTCTGGCTCTCCTGCAGCCCACACTCATACTCTATACAGATCCTGGCCATCCCACTGGCTCCAGTGTGTTCATCTGATCACAAAGACCAGACAACATTATGGGCAAATCAACTGACTTTTTATTATTGTTTTTTAAAGGAGGCGTGGAAACACTATATTTATACTCACCGAGTCTCCTTCTCTTCAGGCTGGGCAGGTGGGCGTCCAGCACCTTGGCCTTCTGGGTGTGGCTGCTTTGGGAGGATGAGCAGGATGTGAAGCCAGCGGACGGAGAGTCAGATGAACACACCGGCCCACAGCTCTTTGCTGCAGCCGTCTTCTCTACCACAGGCCTCTGGGGCGGTCAGACACAACCACAAACAGTCAAGCTCACAAACAAAACTGGAATCAGCTTCTATAACGCCGACACACGATCAGACAGTCGGAGGCGCTTTTCTGTTTTTCAGGTGCAGATGTGATGCGCTCTGCCAGACCTCTGCATCGCTCTCATTATATACATTTAGGGGACATTATCACAACATGTTTATAAATATATAATAATAATCAAATAACATGTTATTTGTTCAATAATAAAGACATGTTAACAGAGGTAGATTATGTAATCCACTGGATTTACTAAAGTCAATATGTGACGGTCAGATTTGAAATCGCTCCACCTCTGAAATGTAGAGACTACTCACAGCACAAATGACATTTACGTGACTTTACTTATATTCTACAGAAATCTCAATGACAAAGGCATACTATATCCTGTAATTCTGGCCCTCAGTGTATCATCAAGCTCCGTTTTTCCATATTTATAAGGTATAACTGTAGGACAGACGTGTCCTGGTGGACAGGTCTATTGATCGAACACTACAAACAAGAACGATATGTGATATGTGATATGTGATATGTGATATGTGTGTCTTCAGTATGACCCGCCCGGACACAGGGATGACATTATGGGAAAGTTCAGTAACAGGCCTGTAGTTAACTAGTCTAATACTCCCACATTCTAAAATATGGGCTGAAGATTCAACACTCCGAACTCTTGACACAACAACAAAGGAACTGACTTTGCCATGCTGAAGTAAAAATATTAAGTAATATGCTGTTTAAATAACCCCCTTAAAGGTGCTGAAGGTACGGAGGTTTAACATCATGATTATGGTGCAGCTACAATGGAAACTGAAGGAAGAGTTAAGATAAAGATGGGATGTCTGGTTTTGCTTAATAACTAATGAAACAGGAAATGTGAATATGTATTTAACAAGTAAATTGATCAAAGCATGGAATTAAAGATGAAGTTAACTTCATGTGTCACTGAATTTCCCCAACAGCGACGCACAGGCACAATTAATTTGCTGTGCATATAGATACACATATACTGAGGGACGTTCTTTGGTTGTCTTGTCATCATCTCCACCTACCCCTAGACCAAAAGTGGGGACGCAACAATATATACAGCATATACACAGAAATATATGGTAAATATGTCAGTGTGTTGTTATAACAACATGTTAATTGTATATAATACAATAGAAATGTGTATAATTGGGCCTTAAACCTGTGTAAGTCTACGATTGTCTTGATAAGGTGTTTGGTATCGTTCTGCAGCAGAGAATGCCACAATTAGATATGGAAGCATTAATCACGCCATAAACTGTATTACCATAATTCTTTAGAAAGGAAATAGGGACAAAGAAAAATCGTGAAGTATTTCACTCTACTTCCCAATAACCTCTCAGCTGCTGAACGATGCATTTAGGTGGTTTCAGTGGTCAATACGAAGTTTTACCCACCTGTATGTATTATGTGCCTTGTACTTATTTGGTGCCGCTGTCACGTCCTGTCTGTGTGTGTGACTGTGTTTCATGAGTTTGTTACCCGTCTTGTGTTTATTGCTTTAGTTCTCCTGTGTGACGCCCCCTGTCTGTGACTGTGTTTCATGTGTTTGTTGTTCCTAGGTCTTGTGGTTACTGCTGTCGTTCTCCGGTGTCTGCGTTTTGGACCTGTCTCAGCCTCCTTGTGTCTCCCTGATTGTCAGAGTGTCTTCACCTGTTCCCCTGTGGTCCATCCCCTCGTTAACGTCCTGTGTATTTAAATGTGTTCAGTTCCTTGTTTCCTTGTGGCATCGTAGTCAATGTTAGAGAGGTCGATGTCTGTGCAGTCTATGTGTGGTCCGGCTCCGTGTTTGGATGCTCTCCCTCTGTTCCCTGGCTCACTTACCCCTTTTGTAAGTGCATTTTCATTTTTTTGTGCCTTAATTAAAGAACTCATGCTATTTGTGTTTGGGTCCCTCCAGGCCTCCTTCCTCCACGACCGTGCCTGACACTAATACTGCCACAATACTTTCAAATATATATTGTAAAACCAAACATAACTGGTTCACTGGTGTCACAGCAGCCAAATCACACCACAACTACATGTTTGTTTTGGGTATTTGGACAACTGACCAAGGGCCGTAGCATTTTGTGAGGAACCAACCATTTTCTGAGCAACCCTGAAAAACTGAGCGACGTCACGGACAACGTTCCCGAAGCCATCGTACAGACGCACGTAAGGCCTGACCCACGATGGAAGCTGGGCCCTGGCGTCAGAGCCTTTAAACCTGTGGGGGAAAGTGTAATGTAAATCAACATTTCATTTAATTTCGTCCTGGACAAGTAACATGAAGTCTTCAAATGTCTTGCTTTGTCGAAGCAACAGTGTGAAACCGAAAGATGTTCATTCACTGTGATGTCAAACAGAAAAGCAGTAAATCATCCTAGTGGAAGAGCACAGGAAGTAACCGGTGAATGTTGTTGCTTGAAAAATAACTGAAACAATTATCTGATTATCCAAATGGTTGAAGATAAGATGAGTGATGGCTCCATGTCTGACCTCTGATCACACAGGAAAATGGCTCCGTAGTCATCCTTGTGGCGAATTACTCTACCGATGGCCTGGTTCACGGCTCTGAAAGCCTGCTGCCTGTACCACTCCTGCCCAGACAGATACTACACACACACACACACACACGTTAAGACTGAGCCTCTAAAACCACAACAAGCCTTTTTTAGAGTGACCCCCCTTCACCTTCAGCCCAGGAGCTTTCTTCCTGCTCATCTCATCCAGGAACTGCATCTTCAGGATGACTCGAGGGTCCATCTTGGGAGGGAAAGGAAGGCCGGTGATGATGACACCCCGACCAAAGGTGTCCGCGAAATCCAGACCCTCGCTAGCCTGGAACAGGAAGACATTTATAGAGATGCTGTGACAGCGAAGCATTCGTGTAACCTGACATTTGATATGAAGGAAACTCCATTTAAATATGCTGAAATCTGAGCATACCATAATAACCAAATTGCATATACATATTATATGAGACATTAGATGTGATGCTCTTGCAGTAGCTTGTTTTTTAAGATTATGTATTTAATGAATCCGAATACTGACTAAGACAGACAGTAGCTAAGAGATCACAGCTTGTAGTTGATGAAATAATAAAATGGCAGTGACAAAGGAACACTTAGAGAAATAAAACTAAAGCCCTGTCCTGTGCATTTATGCCCAAATGATTTTCATCAATATGGTCACGTGGTGGACATCTGAGAACAGTAAGTGTAGCTGGTTAGATTATAGAAAAGCTAAGTGAGAAATATGAATGAAATATAAAAGAGGATCCATTTTCACATTATAAGTGACCCTTTTCACCCCCTTTCTGTCGAATGCAGCAGGATTCTGAAGGCATAATCTGCTTTAATCCTGGGGCTTCTCACACGTTTGACTCCATTTTTAAGCCTTTTACTCCACTTATGTATTTTAAATGTGTGTGATAACGTGTCCCTGTCGCTTGTCCTCACCGTTGTCCTGCTTTGTGGGGAAGCCAACAACTGCTTTCCACGACGTGGACAACGACGCTCCTAACTAGGACCAGAACCATTACACCCAATGAAAAATGACAGCCTCGCCGTGCTTGAAGCCTTTCCAGCAACAAGGCCAAAAAATGTTGATCATGCTGGTGATGCTAGAGGCAACGTGACGGGGCCATTAAAGACATGAAACCGCCTCTGCATATCATAAATATCCACACTACATTTCATGGCGATATTCATCTAAAATGCCCCGTCTGACCATTTTAAAAAAGTGTATATTATGAAACATTGGAGCTTTTACATCGGGACCCACAGCAACCTCACCTTCCCTCGACACACAGCAAAGAAGGTTCCCCCTTTGGATGCAGAGTCGCTGACTTTATTGTAATATCCGTCAATAACCTGAGAGCAGACAGATAGACACCATCAGCTGTTAGTCTTTAAGGGAACGTTAGCAGCTCACGAGCGATGGTGACTTTACAGAAACCTGGAAAAGTGCTTCACAGTCGTGCATCTAGACATTTAATAAAACCGCACTCACCTCATTAAAGGCAGCCTTTCCTTTAGGTTCCACAAACATGGGCTTCACGTTCTCAATGCGAGCTGCATGTCCATTCACCTGGAGCGACAACACGCACCTTATTTTACATCGTTCTATTCAGAATGAATTTTCAATATCCCAGACACATAAATCAACAAAAATACAATACAACAATAAATTATATTGTGCTGAATCTCCACTTACCTTCCAGAAGTCCAGGGTTTTTTCCATTAAAGGGAAGGAGGAGAAAAACACTAAGAGACCATGAGGAACCACACGGCTCAGGTTGGCTGAGGAGGGAACACAGCGATCAGACACACGTCATGCTGCAGGCTCCATCAATCACTGTCAGCTGGAACAACGTGGCAGTATGAAAACATTTCTATATTGTTTGATCTTACCAACAGTGTTTCCTAAAGATGCCATGTTTTCAGGAACAAACCTGTCGAGGTTAGATTAACTTACAAAGTCACGACAAGAAGGTAAACCCACTTTAGAGTCAAACCATTTCACTGTAAGATACGGTTGGTATACAAGATGGCTTGTTTCTAACTGCCCATATGTTGATAACAGTGTAGAAGCTTGTGTGTAGGATAAAACACGAACCTTCTATCAAAAGCTGAACTTAACGACACTCCATCTGGGCCTCGCTCAATGACGCTGACAAAGATCTGGTCCCGCTCGATCACATGGCTGTTCTCCAGGGTCACGGGGAACGCTCTAAACCAACAAGGTCATGGTCAAGGTTTACCTGCTCTTCAAGAACAAGCTAAAGCAGGAATTATGTTGCTTTTTAATACAACTCACATCCTCATCTCGGCTGTGAAGGAGGTCAGGGGAGAGAGGGTCCCACTGGTCAGAATGATGCAGCGAACGCCTTGATCCACCAGATCCTGCATGCTGAAGCCCGGAGAGAAGCACCAGTAACTCAGGATGTTGCCTGCACAGTGCAAAGACACGCACAAGAGAGCCATTTAACCGGGAAACCAACGTCCAACTTTCAACCTCATCTGGGTCTGAAATTCAAGTCACTCATTAATTTTGAGGCAAGTTAAAGGGAGGATATTAATTAGTGTTTATTGTTGGGGTAGACTTTGCAGTTCGAGTGGTGCTGCTCCTCCTCACTGCTTCACCAACTGAACCATGATCACATTCTGCATCTTTCCTGATTAAATAGCCACATATCAATTCAGGGGCTGTGTCCTCCGAAACAAACACGTGGCCTTCACTGACGGCATAGGCAGAAGTGAGCGTTACTAAATGTGACGGTCTGGTCTATGGAGGATGCTCCTTGTTTGCGTCACCAGCTGTTCCCTCCCTTTCCCTTGTTCCACGTAGCGCTGCTCCTGTCGGCACACAGCCAGCGTCGTGGAATAAAGCCAGGCATTTTTGTTATTTGACCATTTATTAGAGAAAATTAAGATCTCAGACTGAGAGGACCGTGGCCAGATAAACAGTGATGCAAAGTAACTAAGTACATGTACTGAAGTACAATTTTGAGGTGCTTTACTTTACTTCAATATATTTAAAATATTTTTATTTTCTGATGGCTTACACTCATTTTGGGATTCAAACATTGTATTTTTTACCGCACTACATTTATTAGGTAACTGTGGTATATACACTATTCTGAAATGCGCCATTATGCACTTTAAATGTTGGTACTTTAAGTACATTTTGATGCTTTTGTACAGTTTTGTAAGATTTTCAGTGCGTGTAGTACTGTATGAAGTATTTCTACCTTTACTCCATCCAACACAAAGACTGGTTAAGCTGAGTCCACAGCAGTAACCCAGTACGTCTTCATCACCTTGTTTCTTCGACGACGATGAAGCCCAAACGTCAGTGCTCTGTTTTTTCTTGTGATGGCTGTTGTCTCTATGGATATGAACCTGAGTCAAGCAAACACAAATGATAGCGATGTGAGAAGTGCGTGGAGAACAATTGGCCGCTGATGGCGTTTAATGAGCACACACCTTAAAATAAGCCGTGTTGGACTGCATCTGCTGCGGTCGGTCCTTCTCTGATGGATCACCACAGAACACCACCTGCAAGAGAAGGACAGAATCATTGTTGATGCAGTAAACGGAAAACTAAATGCTGTTAACGCGAGAGATCGAGAACGATTCAATTCAATTTTATTTATACAGCGCTCATAGCAAAGTTATCTCATAGCACTTGTTCATACAGAGCAGGTCCAGACCGACTATCTACAGAGGCCCAACAACTCCCACCATGAGCAGCACCAGGAGACCGAGGCAAGACAACACTCCCCCTCAACAGGGAGGAACCTCGAGCAGAACCAGAACCAGGCTCTGACTCTCAGAAAGAAACAAAAATGTTTTTCAAAGATTCTCCTTTAACAAACTGCAGCATACCTGTATGATATCAGCCAGCTTCTGCAGTCCACTGGTGTTCAGGAATACTCCCGGTTCTGATGAGAAACATATACACAAAACCGTGTATGAAATGAGACCTGGACCAAACACGACACAGCTGTTGCTTAAATACAGTTCCTACGTATGTGCAGCTATGAACGGAAAGGAGACTCCACAACGTACATCACACAGCGAACAGCAGAAACTGTAAATCAAGTGACATGTTGCTGTATAAAGAAAAACATGAAGAAATCAATCCATACTGACGTCCTGCCAAGTATCCACTGATCTGCTCCAGAGCTTCAGACACAGACGTCTTGCTGTCATAGGTCAGGTGGGCTCGTTCTAACAGCTCATAGATGAAGCTGAGACAGACAGACAGACACTTCCTCTCAAAATCCATATTCAACTAAGTTTCTGTGGCAGGTCAAAAAATATAAAGGACATCCTTATTATAATTATTGTAATGATGAATGTGTTTCTGCTCCGGTGGCAACAGACAGAGTCTCCCTGTCCTTGCAGACCAGAGTCCGGTCTCGTTTCAGACCCAGCAGTCTCGTACACGCTTGTGACCCACTGCACCCTCACATCCCGCAGATGGAACAAGGTAAAGTGTTACTCAAATCTGTGAAATAAACATACTCTACCTTCATTTTATGTCTATTTTACGTGATAATAATCTGTGACTTTGTGTTCGTTGTTCAGTACAAACAGACTCTTCTTGTGTTCAGTAAACGTTTCACTAATCGATACCGAGGTAAACGTGACCAACAGGCTTCAGCCCTGTTTCAGTTGCTGATACAGTCGGTTGGCACCAACGAACACTGAGCTTCGATACCAAACCATGTCACATGACACTCGTACAGATCAAGGTCTGGATGTGCGAGGTGTCAAGATGGACTAGTAAGGGGTTTGTGGAAATCCAGTAGGACCGGTGGATGAGAACAGGAGGGCGGATTCACCAACAGACAGACTTGAAGCTAGAATCATCTCCTTGCTGTCTCCTACCACACTTTCACTCACATCCCAGGTTTTGTGATGCCTCTGTCACTTGGAACCTCATAGGAGTCTATGGCAGCTTCCAGTTCCAGCAGTATCCCTATCAGAGCAGACAAGAACAGAGCACTGACGAACGGCCGAACCTGGTAAGAGAGATAATCCTTCCCTTAAGAATACTCACGTTTGATTTTAGCAATTGTGGTCACTTCCATTTTAAAACCTGAAACAAAAACAATCACCTTAATATCACCAGCCGGTATTAAACTGTAAAAGGATAGATTTGTTTTGAACATTCATGTTTTACATTGTCAGTGTCAATCAAATGGCATAAGCCCCACCCCCTGTACGTGCAACCAGTCAAAGAAGCACTCAGACCAGAACTGAGGGATTCTGCGTTGAAGTCCTCAGAGACCGAGTCTTTAGCCTGCTCCACCAGCAGCCTGTCCACAGCAGCGATGGCTGAGGCCACGTCATACGGACTCAGGTCAAATGATGTTGATTCCTCGCACGTCTTCTCCTGCAACACAAACATCATCCATTTGTAACCGCAAGGAGTCATTTCCACCTCCATGATGCTGAATCTACAGGCTCAACAACCTTCAGGAAAAGTAGACATTACATCATCTGATCGCAATTAGACGGTCAAACTTGTAATTAATGAAAGTGTTGGCGGTTATCTCTGTTCCATCCAGACTGCAAAGACACGTTACAGACAGAGCGGTGGCAGATCGGGGATCAGTGCATTATAGTGGTGTGCGACACTACAAAACTTGGTATCGATCTGATACCAAGTAAATACAGGGCCAGTATTACCGATACTTTTTACTTATAAAACCATGATTTATGAGGTGAGTGAATCATCAGTATTCTAAACCTGGAAAAAAAAGTTATGACCACTAACTTATTAAAGTTGGTTATCTCATTAAAATACAACATGAGTGTCAATGGAGGGGGATGAGAAGTGAAATGTAAATTAGTCCTGTAACGTTGCCATCGGCTGCTTGATGCTTTGTGCTTGAACCATCACACTATAATCTAATCCGACTAAAATATTACTTCCAACATTTTTTTTTCCTGGTTTGCGGTAAACGTATTGCATCACTTCCGGTTGCCTGTGTTTCCGTCTTGTTGGTTGTGTGTTTCACTGCTCTAGCTAAACACTGCTAATTTTGCTATATTTCTCACTTT
>JAVQJF010015691.1:0-27925 GCA_036023855.1 Gadopsis marmoratus | reverse complement strand
AGGTTTGCTGTGTCTCCCAGCACAGTCTCAAGAGCATGGAGGAGATTCCAGGAGACAGGCAGTTACTCTAGGAGAGCTGAACCCAGACGCAGGACCGGAATCTGCTCCTCTGTGCAAGGAGGAACAGGATGAGCACTGCCATAGACCTACAAAAGGACCTCCAGCAGGCCACTGGTGTGAATGTCTCTGACCAAACAATCAGAAACAGACTTCATGAGGGTGGCCCACCAGAGGATGTTGGGCCCTGCGCTCACTGCCCAGCACCGTGGAGCTCGATTGGCATTTGCCATAGAACACCAGAATTGGCAGATCCGACACTGACGCACTGTGCTTTTCACAGATAACAGCAGGTTCACCCTGAGCACATGTGACAGATGTGAAAGGGTCTGGAGAAGCTGTGGAGAACGTTATGCTGCCTGTATCATTGTTCAGCACGACCGGTTTGGTGGTGGGTCAGTGATGGTCTGGGGAGGCATATCCATGGAGGGACGCAGACCTCTACAGGCTGGACAACGTCACCCTGACTGCCATAAGGCATCGGGATGAAATTCTTGGACCCACTGTCAGACCCTACGCTGGTGCAGTGGGTCCTGGGTTCCTCCTGGTGCACAACAATGCCCGGCCTCACATGGCGAGAGTACGCAGGCAGTTCCTGGAGGATGAAGGAACCGATACCATTGACTGGCCCCCACGCTCGCCTGATTTAAATCCAATAGAACACCTCTGGGACATTATGTTTCGGTCCATCACCACCAGGTTGCACCTCAGACTGTCCAGGAGCTGGGAGGAGATACCCCAGGACACCATCCGTCATCTCATTAGGAGCCCCAACGTTGTCAGGCCGGCATACAAGTATGTGGGGGCCATACAAACTACTGAGGACCATTTTGAGTTGCTGAAATGACATTTCAGTAAAACAGACTAGCCTGCCGCATAATTTTTTTTTGATTTTCAGGTGTCTTTGAATTCAGCCCTCTGTAGGTTGATCATTTTCATTTCCATCAAATGATGTGGCATCCTTTCGTTCCTAACACATTACCCAGTCCATATCAGTATATATATCCAGCATTATATTTTTTCCATAGAGATTCGATGTGTTTTCAAAGTGTTCCTTTAATTGTTTTTTGTACAAAAACAAATGGCAGCGTAAACTCACCCTGAGAAGAATATATTTAGGTAATGGTTTGGGTCAGATGCTCACCATGCACGCTTCCATCAGTGCTGTGTGCATCTCATCTGTTTTATGTTCCTGGTCTGCTCCAGCCTCCAACAGAAAGCGCACCATGTCCAAGTGACCTGCATAGGACAAACAAACATTTTCTAAACCTTTTGCCTCTGTTAACAAATAATTAGTGAAGACCATGTTAATTGCACAGAACTTAAATAAGGAAATCAACAGGACAGACATGATATTTGAGTTCTGACCTTTGTAGCAGGCGAGTGTGAGAGCACTCTCTTTGAACTCATTGGAGTGTGTGTTGATTCCGGCGCCATACTCCAAGAGTACCCTGGCCACCTCGACATGGCCGGCACTGGCCGCCTCCATTAGAGGTGTGTGTCCGTTCTCGTTGTGGTCCTCAATATTAGCACCCTCTTTCAGCAGCACCTTTACCACATCCACGAAGCCACCAGCACATGCGTACGTCAGAGCTGTGTTGCCTGGAACAGAGTGGAGAGATTAATCTAGCTGCAAAACAAAATGAAATAACTGTAGAGAAATAAAGAGGGGTTTTACCTGTGGAGGATTGTGCATTAACATCTGCCCCGTGCACCAAAAGCAGTTTGACTATATCCACATAACCTCCGCTGGCAGCAGCCATAAGTGGTGTTATGTCTCCCTTGATGCCCCGGTCTTCCACATTGGCATGCATGGCCAACAAAACCTAAGTATGAATGACGAAATGACAAGGTTAGGAAACATGGATGGAGAGGTGTCACCAATGGCAAATCTTCCCACAACTATTAACTACTGATACCATTATGATTTCATATGCATAGGTTTGCAGAAAGGTTACTTCAGTGTACGAATACTACAAACGTAAATCATATATGCTATCATCACATCCCACTCAAACCTTCTTTTCACAAACCTGTGCAAGTTCATAGTAGCCAGCCGAGCAGGCGAGGCACAACAGGCTCTCTCCTTCCTCTGTGTGTTCGTTGACGCTCCGTCCCTCATCCAGTAATTTGCGCACCGCGTTGACATCCCCATCTGAGCACGCCTCCGCTAAACTACGACTGAAAATAACCAGACTGCTACAATTACTGCCACTGTGACAGGTGAACACACATACGCCTCACAATTACGCAATCAATTTCAAGGAGCAAACACAGATACATTTGCATACATACTGTAATGTGAAACTCAAATTTGAGAGCAAAGAGAATGATTTTATTGCAGTATATTTAATTTATTATTACATGAAATTGTACTCAAGATAAACTGGCATATGCAAGTGTCAGTATGGGAGAGATACATACTTGTCAGCTTGGCCAGCGTTAAGTGTGTTTTCAGCTCTCATACGGGTCAGGGCGGCTGCCGCTTCGTCCAGAGCACAACTCACAGATGACGTCAGTCGTCGTAGCACCTCGGGGTCTGCAAAAGCTTTACCATCGGCAGTGGACAGTTTACCGATGCCTGACGAACACCAAAATGGCAGAGGTGCAAAGGGCAAGGCAAACCACAGGGGAGCACAACCACACCAGACCAGATGAAGAAGCAAGTCCAGTCCAGCCAATCCAATCCAGGGTTAGTAGCAGCATATACAAAGGAAAAAAAAAAAAAAAAAAAAGGGGAAATCACACACAGAAAACACACACAAGCATTTGTTAATATGGCTTAATATATTTTTTTTCACTACACCATCGAGGATTCTTAATTCCTATAATTTAGCCAATTGTAAAATGGGAGAGTACTGCGTATAAACAGACTGGACTACTATGGGAATGTCCATGTAAGAACATATCTGTGACCAGAACTAGAATGAAAAGAGTGAGGGAGGTAATGTTAGTTCTATAGGCTAGTAGACATAGGTTCATAGTAGAGGAGAAATAGGTCTAATCCTGTGTGAATTATAGATGGGTAAGAGACAGTGAATGTGAGAGAAACAGAAACTGGAGACAGTGGTCAGCAAGGGAGAAAAGCACAGCTGGGAGAAAGACAAAATGCCATGTGAGAGTGTTTGTGTATTTGTCAAGAAAAGCCAAAGAGGGGAACGAGAGAAAAGAGCAAGCAGGAGGGGGAAAAAAAACACCCTTTGCTAATGACCTACATTGAAAGATCTCTTTCAGAAAACTAGACCTTTTCACAAACCAATGAGACCATTCAAGTGTTTGTGTTGAGTGTGGTAGCGTATGTTTTAAGGGCATGTGTAAAAAGGAAGCAAGATGAGCCAAGAGAGAAGGAAAAAGTGTCTGCTTTGTACTTTTCAGCCACAGCCTCAACCCATCCATTAGCCAGGCAGAAGTGAGCTCCAGTTCTTGTGGTCCTCCTGTGTTTTCACCACTAGGCCTGCGACTCAAGCTAAACTTAGTACGGCTCTGAGACAAGGATTTCGCAATAGTCCCCAAGGCAGAGGGGAAGCGAGAGGGCGAAAAGGTTGATCATTAATATTTGACTTCATCATGTTTATCTCAGAGAAAACAAGTAGTTCACTGAACCAAATCAGACAGAACATCAAGGTCACTGTAAATATCTCAGATGAAAAACAAATGGACGATTTCTACAGCTGTGAATCACATTTCAAAACAAAAATAACTTATCACCAATTTAGGTTCAACTTTAAGTTAAGAGTAAAATGGACATTGAGCTCTCACTGGAGGTCAAGGCTGAGACTTGAGTACTAGCAGATTTTTTCTTCTGTTTCAACAGAAACAAGTCACTGGTTAGCCACTGAGCTGTCTACAACCACCGTACCACCAATACACACGAAGCGATCTGAATAAACATTTTTATCCAAGTTGCTAATTAGATTTGTAGCCATTTTGTTTGAGAACAGCCAGCGCATCATTGCAAGCAATCAACATTAAAATATATTGCATTACAAACAGTACAAACAGTTGTCATCGGTCATCTTAAATTAACTTGTCAATTTATAAACTAATAGTTTATAGATTGACAAGCTGTCGCAAATGCCTCACGAGGCCAGAATAAAGTTGACTTTATGTATTTAAATCAACAACATACTAGCACAAGGTTTGTATTCTAGCTGGTTCCTGGTTAGCTTTTTAAAATGGCCACATAAAGTTCCCTTCGCCCCTGGCTGAGACCTGCCGTGGCTTATAACAGCAAAAAGGTGTTTGGATCCATGGAATCAAGTCCAAATCCAGGATGAAAGGGGTGGACACTGTGTTTACCCATAAGCACCTGCTCCTGCACAGCACCCCCAAAAAACTGAAGACTTGTTTACACAGACAACATGATGTTCTTCTATCTAGTTGTGTGTGTGTCAGGGCAGGTGTAGATACCAAATGCTTAGTCAAAACATACAACTAGCATTCACACTAATCTGGCAGCACTGATTATATGCATATTGTAGTGCAATTAATGTGAAAAACTACTTTAAGACTGTGGGTGTCTTCACAGCTTGCCATCTAATGAATTAACATGTTTGATATTCAGATTAATATCCAGAAAGATGTACAGGAGCCTACAAGAACCATTATATTTGCTACACAAAAAGGAGAGGTATAATCAGGGAATTCATCGCTTTTGTTGCATTTGTTCTCTTTAATATAGACAACACCACTTTGCACTCAATGACCTAACAAATGAGCACTATTAAAAAACAGCAAATGCAATTAGACTAACGTACAATAATTTAAAGTAATTCACATCTGTAAATTGGGTTATGATTACTCCAATATCAGCTGTATTTTGTGTGACAAAGCTTTCAATACATTTACCTTCAGTGTAAGTGTCTCAAAACTATCTACCATTTCAGGGAGAACATGTTGCATTCTGGGTAAAACGTGGCAATGTTAGTGCTAGTGAGCCTTGGCTAATGAGTTACTGCAGTTTTTGGTGTTTATTATAATAAGTAGAGCTACTTTTAACACAGATTTCAAATGTGTTTACAGTAAATAGTCTGAAAGGCTGGTTTACCTTGTGTTTTTGTTGCCAGTGAAGGAAACATATGCCCTTGTTAAAGACGAGAAGTACCTCCTATCTACCTTGCTGCAGAAATAAATGATCAACTAATGAATTTTAACAGCCTAATAAGGTGTGGTCACACTTTGTCAGCTATATCTATAGGTTCTACAGTTCGAGCCACAGATCTTAAAAGAGCTTTGAAACATGCATTCATCAGCATTAGAACTCATTTTCCTTTGCTGTTGTCCCCTTGCCTTTTACTTAAACAGTTACTTGTGGGGCCATTTATTACTGGACAATAACTGCACAGAACGTCTAAACGATTTTGTGCATTTGATTGTACTTAACGTCTGCTTTAGTGTAGTTTATCTATAGTGTTTATTACTGCTGTATTAACTATGTCTCCGTTTGCTAAAGAGGTATCGGACCTCCATTTAACTTGTTTTGTTAAATAAAAGGGTAAAACAATACAATTTTATTTTACCTTAAATGCTTTGAATTGCGTGTGTTTGCAGGGTCTTATTTAAATAAATCTGCCCACCATAGTGTCTGGTCACTGTAGCCTGAGAGGAGCCATTTAAAAAAAGAGTTGGACAATGTGTTGGGAGTTTGACTGAAGAGCAACGTGCAACTGCCAAGATATGATATGAGGTAGGAATTACTGACAGTATAATAGATTGACCTTTCTACAAGCAACAAAGGATCTCCAAACACAAAATATGAGAGTTTTAGCAGTTTGGTATGCATTCAGTTATACTCCCGAAGTTGCATTGTTTGAACCCTTGAGGCCTTAAAAACTTGTCCACTGTATTATGTTTTTAGACCTGTTGAGTGTATTTTTTTGAGTTTTCAAACCAATAAGCGTTTCTGTCACATTGCTACGCTTTGCGGCACAACCAGCAACTTTCGGAAGTCAGCAGAAATGTATCATGTCGTCCCCATGCTCGTAGCATGTACGCGAGACCTCGTGCATGCACTGGTAGAGCACGAAATACCAACAGTTTCACAACATTCCTCTACAACACAATTTGTGTTCAAACTCAACAGGGTACATTTAAATGTACATGTATGCAAGATATCTTATAATGTAAGACATCTTTAAAGGAGGGGAAACAAGTTGGTCATCATTGTGTGTGTGTGTTCGTTTGTGATCATTATGTCCAGTTTCAGATTCAAGTGTTCTGACTAGGCATTTCGTTTGTTTTTTGCGCACCATACCGTCATTACCTCCCCATTTTGACAAAGGTTTCTCATCACACTACAGCTCCATTAATTAGAGAATAGAAGTTATTAGGCCAAGATCATTCAAGTATTGTTAGCTGTATGAGTAGCTTTCATTAATAATCCATGTATGACTTGTTTTACATCTTGCATTTGTTGCATTTAGGTCTTCTGGGCATTAAAAGTCTCTTCCCAACACTTAAACAAGCTTGATGAATCAAACATAAAAAACAAGGAAAATTTCCAAGTGATAGTATTCAAAGTATTAAGAGATGTCACTATCAAGATTTTTAACCAGATCATATTGGCTATCTGTTGACACCAAATCTGATATGATATTTACTGTACATAATACAGCTGCACAATGCACACTTAGTCTAAACATGGCCTAGATTAAAACTAGAAAGGCCAATTCAAATTAATAAATATATTGTTGTCGTTTCAATAATATATGGTGAAGAGTACAGTCAGTGCATTTTTGTGCTAGAAGGTTTGGAGAGCCTCTCTTCATCCCCACCACAAGAAAAAAAAAAAGTGCTCCAGATGAGCAACTATAAGTAAGCAGCAGGGCAATGTCCATTTAAGGGGTCTAAAATGTATTGCATAGTAAATTAAAATAACCTCAAACAAAATCATCGTGTTAAACATATTTGGTTGCAAATGTTTTGCAATTAAAACAATTGCCTGAAGTCTACAAGCCATAAACCTCCCTGGTGAGTTTTGACAGCCCTGATATTTGCCTGCTTTGCTCATAGAGGGAATGAAGAGAGGCTGTTCAAATCGTCCTGCCCCAACCATCACTCCTGTACTAATACTAATACTACACAATACACTATGAGACACCTCACAAATCAATGAGAAAACATTACAATTATTATTATTATTATTGTGGAAGCTGTAACAGATCATCAGCAAACAGATAATGCAAGTTGCCACCTCTTCTGTTCCGACCAGTCGGTGAGAAAGGGGAATAGAATGAGATTAGCCATTAGCCGTTCAACATGGGCTTTCTGCATGCTGTGGAGGCTCAAACGCGTTGCAGCGTTAATCTCCCTGGTAATGTTCATAAACCCAAAAGAGGCCAGGACACCCAGCTCTAATGAATTAATCTACACAGACCTTCTTACACCTAGATTACAAGTTATAATCAAACTAGTTTACCCAAATCACTTTCAAACCAAGTGCTGATATGACACATGCAGAACCAGCAGGTTCTCTTTACTGCCGTTTCAGCCTTAGGCCTCAACTTGTTTTGGGATTTGAAATCACAAATTGAGACTGGCTGGATAAAAATAAGTGTGGCCAGTGAGGTACTGGTCAAGTACAAATTAACATGTGTCATGTCTTAAGGTGAATTCAATTCAGACAGCCATACCTGCAGCTTCCAGTAGAGCTTCAAGTCGGGCCTGTGTCTCTGGATCAACAGTCCTCAAATCTACTCCATCTGTGGCGCTGGACAAAAGCAACTCTGACGCTGTCTTCATGATGGGGTTATCCAGGTCCTCCTGGTCCAAAATGAATGACTCCACCTGGGAGAGATACAGAGGAGGGTAAATTAAGAAGAAATTACCTTTTGACAGCAGTTTCATGTTAGTTTCTGGTCAACAACTGTATTTTACATCAAGTCTAGACCTTGACCAGTATTTGTGAAACAGCACACATAGAATAACTTGAGAAAAAGACAACATTTGTATTATGTTGCTTAATACACCGCTTATTTCCATTATTCTGTATAGAAGTGGCCACACACACCACCTATAAAATGACCAGCCATGCTGCCCTTTATTTACGGTTTCTTTAAACAGAGGGAAAGCAAAAAGGAGCACAGGGATAAGAGAGTCAAAGCATAGGAAGTGCTACAAGGGCCAGGAATTAAAACCTCTGCACACACGGAGAGATTCAGCTGAGAGTCATCTGCCCAATTACAGCACCAGAGGCTCATACCTGAGCTTGGCCATGTATTACAAACATTTTATTCTTCCAAACAAAAAAAACAAGTAAGTCAACACAATAATCATAAACTACACTAAAACAACAATCTATGTTTTGGACATTGTTACTGAAGCCGAAATAAATGTTTCCCCATAGAAATAATAATAGTCTTTCATCTGATCACAATTAAAAATAGGCCTGTTTTACTCCTCCTCCTATAAGCAATATAAGCATTACTGATGTAAACAATATGAACACATCAGAAAAACAATAGTAATGTGAACAAACACCCCAATCCAAAAAAGTAATCTAACTTGTTCAACTTGTATTTAGTAATTTTCAGAGTTACAGCTCTGAATTGCACATTGTATCTTCAGAGTACCTTCCAAGTTATACCACAGGTTGTTGTGGCAATTACTCATGACATATTTTGGCAGAGAGGTGGAATAAATATCAAAGATAACCTCATCTAGTACTCTGTACAGAAGGCAAATAAAAACATGTAAAAAACCCTCATCAGATCCCTCTCCTTCGGTTAATCCTTTAATGCGAAAAGTGTTTTGGTTCTTTTTAGAGAGGCATCCTATTGGCACCTGGGTGTACTGACTCCTATTTACAGTGTTAGTGAAACATGAATATATTACATAGACCAATGTCTGATTCACACAATTCCACACAAGTGCCTATACTGAGAATGACAACTATGACATTACAGCTAAATTGGCTAAACAGCCTAGCCAGAAGGTGAGATTTTAAGATAATAAGATTTAGAACAAAAAATTACTGTCATTCATCAGTTTGCAAAACAACCTTTGACAAAAGTAACAATCTCTGTCTATGTCCATCCATAAGCTGCAGCAGGTATTTAGGCCCTGGCCCAGAGAGCAAATGTTTGGGGGGGGGGGGGGTCAGCATTCAGCAATGTGGAGGAATTCAGCTATACATGCAGAGCACAACAACCCATGGGGGATGTAGTTCTACGATGGCTTTTATAATCAACTATGGACGTCAGTCTTAACTATTAATGAACTACATTTCCCAGAGTGTTGGTATCCAGAGAGCTGGATAGGCCTAGAATGGCATCTGCTTAATCCTGGGGCTCAGATTTTAGCTACTGCCCAGAGCAGCGAGTTCTCCACTGGAGTAAAACACCACAACAAACACTCCCTTTCAGGCTTACATAGTAGGCTGGGCGAGTGAAGAAACATGGCACAGAGGTCAAACATTTGCAATCTGATTCAATTTAACTGCCCGAGATATAACTGACAAACATGCTATTTTCTCTGTCTGCTACTACAGAGCTGATGCTCAGACAAAAAAAGTCAGGCTATATTGACATTGGTATCAGTTGACATACTTGTCTAATTGTCATGGCTGTAGTATGCTTCAGAAAGATACCACCTTGGTCTGATATTAGTTAAGTATAATATAGAGACAGCGCAACAGGTATTGTGAATTGCTCAGCGACACGTATAACGCCTTGATGACAGTGTTCGACCGTAAACACTTCATCACCTTTTCGATGACAATGAATAGTTAGCATGAAAATGCCATGTCATAACAAAACCATTTTTATTGAACGTCATCTAATGTGAGCTGTCAGTTTAAAGATATATACTATAGTCATGTAATTGAGTTTACCGGGTTGTATGACTGCAGCACACACAGGAGCGGAACTTGTCAAGTGCTAATGGAAAATATTTGCACAGACTTATCAAAAGGTCTCACTTTAATTACACTTTCATGCAAACAGTTTAATGGCATTCAGTGAGCCTGACTAGTAACCTTTCGATTCTATTGTCAAAATACCCCAAAAGGTGGTTTTGACACATATTGTCATCTAAGAAAGTGATTTTTCGTTGGCAAATTTGTGCTGTAGAGACTAAATTGTTTTGTATAATCTATACATACATCCGAGCTAATATAAAACATGTCTAAAGTATGTTTTGCTGAGGAAGAGATGCCTTTACACCTGCCCCCCGTGCGTGTCTGCCAGCACATGGAAAGTTGGACACCTCTCTCAACATGAACTCTAGCTGCTCTCAGTTGTGACAACGCAAATCAAGTTGACCAAGTGGTGCTAGCTGTCTGACCGGCAGAGACGAAGGATGAAAAAGCCCAACCGGTGTATCTGTCAACACCGACTGTCGAAAATCCGAGTGGAGCCGCGAGGAAAAGCATAATCTAAAACGTAACGAAAAGTTAACGGAGGCACGGTCGAAGTTAATTTACATGATTTGGAAAAGTGACGTAATTGCACCACAACTACGAAATGGCAGATAGTTAGCTGGCCGTGAACGTCCGTGGGTTTACGGGCATCTTCCATTTGCGGTGGCTGGAAAGCTGTTGGAAGAGCTGCAAACTTGTGATGGGTGTTGTGAGACGACAGCACCGAACGAGGCCGTCTTCGCTTCCACCCGAACTAGGCCGTGGTCGCAGCCTGCGTTGCATAAATAAAACATTTCAGCCGCTTGGCGTGAACAACTGCTTGTGTCTCACCAAACATTATCGACATCACAACACTCCATACGAATCTCAACTGGCAAGAGGTGCTTGGATTAAAAGTGCTGGTTTAATTTACGTAATTTCAGCGGCCTGGGAGGGGGTGGTTGCCAACTGCGAGCTAATTCGCTAGCTAGCTAGCAGCCGCTCGCGCTAGGAGAGGAATGTTGCCTAGCTCTCTGGTTAGGCTTAGCTAACTAGCTTAGCGTAGCTACCTCTGAAACCTCGTCTTCGTCGCTGCCGGATCCTGGACCCGATGAGAGCACGGCCGCAGCCGCTAGTTTGAAATCCAGTCTTTCTGCAGCAGGCCCGCCTGGTTCACCGTACAAACGTACTTTCTTTCCACCTACACCAATCCCAATGCCCCCTAGTCCGACTCCTCCTGGTGTCGCTCCTACCCCCATCCCTGCCACTGGGGAGCGAGGAGTCACCGAGTCAATCTCGTCCTCGAAGCCGTCCGTCAGCATTGCCGTCCCGGCTACTGCATCCTGCATACTTATGTTCACGATACGTGTGTTAGCGAGCTAGTTGTTGACTTAAACGTCCGTCCAGGCTCTTTCTTTTAGGATATTTGCGTGATTTCACTTCAGGGAATCCAGAAACTCTCCCGAAGCGAGGGTTGAGGAGGATCTCTTTCCCCCAGCCATTAACTTTCTAACAACCTAACCCGATACGCACTGTTTCTCAGAAAGACCGCCTCAGAAGAAAATTCCGATAACCCTATTGGTTTAGCAGGAAAAATCTCTGTTTTCAATTGGTCGAAGTTAATGCTTGTCAAACACGAGACCGCAACGTCATGTTAGGTTTACCAATATCACGAGGCTGTAGAACGAACGTCAAGACATGACATGGTAGGCCAACTTAACTGGTAGCTAGCGTTACTAGTTCATGTAAACTCTTATTGGGAAATCACATATATAGAAGGACTACAGTGAGAGTATATTGGTATCTGTGTACATTTTAATCTCTCATTTAATGTGATTTTCAATGACAATATCCATATATAACTGAACCTCACCAAGTACATATGCTGCAATTCATTAGTTTCATGTGTAAGTGATCATAAATACAATTGGAATTAGAAGAAATAAAATAAGGGAGACATTTTTTATAGTCAGTGATATGAGACAAAACACACTACACAGAAAAACAAGGTGGCCACTGGATCATAATTATACATCTTATATGAACTGCTTACATATATGTTCATAGTTGTTTTGCTGCAACTAACATGTAATCCCATTATCCCATGAACTCAATTTATTGCATATGCTTAGGTGATTTAGGTAATAGGGACAAACACACTCATATGATTTTAACCAGTGCCTTCACCCACAAAAGTCAAGAACATAACTTTCAAACCATTGAGGCATATACACTTCCTGGACGCCCTGTGGTGGAAATTTTTAAATTAATTTAAAAGTCTTGGTTTGAACTTTAAAGAATTACCATTGACTTCAAGCACCTGTCCACCAAGACAATCAATTGGTCTTGAGAAAAAACCTACTCACTCAACAAAGTTCCTAGAATGCCTTTCTCTTTATATATTATTAATACTTATATTTATTTGTCAGGTAAGGAAAGATTGTCTGTCCTAAAAAAAGTGTATTTCATTGATAGAACATGTTTTCAATTGAACCCCTGTGATTGTGTATTCAATTTGCCAGATCTCCCTGTAAATGGTTTCCTCAAGAAATGGGCAATGCATTTTAAATATTAATATGCAACTGTATTCTGTGAGACTTAGAACGTAAGATAACAAGACAAAGTAGTCATGCTTTTTGCAGTAAAAATGACACATTGTTTTATTATCTTTATAATTATTATGTGTGACCATCCATGCTATTTTTCAGCATTATGTGCTTCATATTCATACATGGACCAGTAATAAGATTTATTTGAATCCTTAACATAAGTCATAAGCAGCAATATTGTAGGATAAAAAATACTCAGTGAGAACTCCTGCACTTCACAGTTTGCTAACATAAAAGTTAACGGCATTACCTTAAATGTACCTAACAATCAAATGTAAATGTACTATAAAATGTGAAATTAATGATTAATTAATGATGACCAAGCAGTATTTTAATGTTGTAGATGGTTCAGGCGGTGTCAACTTTAAGTGTATACAATTGTGCAGTTTAATATACACGAATGCATCATATTTTATGACGTAATTTAAAGTAACTAGTAAGCCACGAGAAGAATGTGGTACAGTAAAAAGTGCAACATTTTCCACTAAAATTATGTGTCTTAGGAGCATAAAAAGAACAAATACACAAATGAATTCCTGGAGCTCACCATAATTATAGTGTCCTGCCATTGGCCACTAAACAGCGTCTCTAAAGCAGGAGAAGGCAAGTGCCTTGATAAAGGGGTATTTTTGAAGTTGGTGAGATCTCATAAAAGCATGACTACTTTTTCTTGTTACTTCTCTGGATAAATCCTTACACAGGGTTCACAGATTTCAACAAATAACCTATACGTGGCTTGCTTATATTACTTTTGGGCTGTCACCCCACCGCACCATATCTGGTAGCAACAATATAGCTAAATAATCTTATGCTATCTAGGTTACTGTTAAAAACCATCATCAGCACAAAAACTCAAAAATCTATTGTGGTTTGCTGTTGGTTGAGTTGTGTTATGAAATGGGCTTTAGTGTCAAATAATGTTTGTCCTAATGTTTTGAGTTTGCATTGATAAGCACGAGCTCCATTTGGCCTTGTGTGAAATATGGCCTTTGCAATACATATATTCTATCTTAAATAAACCTGAAAATAATTACAAGTTAGTTGCTGACCATTGTAAACAGGGTGACTTGTATTTGTAGGCCAGGAGAATCCACCAGACCAGCCAGGGCCTAGGGCGGCAACGTCATCATTTTTGGGCGTGGACGCAGACAGGTCGGAAGCGATTGGTTATTCAGCCCGGGTTGCCAAGTCTGTTACAAAGACCCACTCTTTCTGTCCATTTTTTAAGATTACAAGAGATTTAGCAACTTTGAGATTCTTAGATTTAGATATCATTCAAAACACAGCAAGGTAATAATATTGGTTAAAAAGATATTTAAAATGTTTGGTCATGTTTGATAATGTGATTCTGTTGCAGTTTTGAACAGAGACGTTAATTAGTCAAGTGCATAGTTTTGTAGTTCCTGAAAGGGGGGTGCGGGGGGCTCTCTGTGGAGTTCTGGCAACCCAGCGCAAGCTTTCAGCTTCATCACGCAGGTCTGGTCATACATACTCCGGCGTGTAGTATTTACGCTTGAATCAGGTAAATTGATTAATGCATTTCTGGTTTAATTTGCCTTAACAAAGATCAATGCCAAGTTTGCATACTGCCATAGCGTAATATAGCTACCAGTCTGTATGCCAAATTGTACTATAATAGCGTTAGTTAGCGAGTGCAAGCGTGAGAGCTAGCTAGCTAGCCGACTGTTACCGCTAATAATATGGCGCCGGCTGAGAGGGCCGCTTTTGTTCTTGTGTCTGGGTGCGGTAGTCAGCGTGGAGAGGGCCATGCACCCTGTCGCAAATAAACCATGTCCTTAATAACTCATTCATGATTTGGCTTCTGTGAACTCTTACACGTGCGCAAAAACGCGTCAACACCAAATAATACTCTCGAATGAATGAAGAAACTTAGCAACACATTGTTGGGTCGCTAACGTTAGCTAGTTGGGAACGACTCCGGGACCTCGCTTTTTATTAAATGGTCGCCTTTAGACTTTTAGTTAGGCAGAGCTGAGCATAAGGTAATTATGGAAATTGCTTGCGATGTATGTTTTGGACAACAACACACTTGGTAGCAGGGACAAGCCACGACATCGAGATTTTTGATTAGTTACACACCAGTTGGCAAGATCACACGGCCTCAAGATGGCGCTGCCAGCTAAGCTAACGTTATGTTTATCTTGGTCCAAGTAACTGCCTCCAAATACGACTGTGATCATTCCGAACCTTTGGGATATGTTGACCATATTTTACTTGTATACAGTGACAAAGAGAAGAGTTATACGTTTAGCATTTAGTGTTTTGAGAGAACTGTACTTTAGTCCAAGCAAGTCACAACGTTATCCCAGCCAACGGTACACCTGCACATGTCTAGGACACAACTAAAATATCACTGAATTCTACAAATGTAGGTTAAACATTGGTGTGTTCTTGGGGTTAACTATGGAGACATGGATCCATGGATCCATGTGAAGCAGGGCCACAGAGAAAAACGCTTGTGATTTGGAACCGAGATGCACTAAAATGCAACAACAGAAGATTGTATCCATACTGTCCATCTCTACTGGCACTAGTGATCTCTGACTTGAATAAATTGTATAGTAATACGTTCCAATCTCTCAAAGACTGAATAATAATAATGGGGTCTTTTTCTCCAGGGATCGTGATCAGTCATGGCTGATGAGGGATATGTAGTACGCATCAGGGGTCTCCCATGGTCCTGTTCAGTGGATGAAGTACAGAGGTTTTTCTCAGGTAGGTATTTATATATTATAATTGTTAAACTACTTCAGCAATTATTGTAAAGCAATCTGAAATGATTTGGCAATATGTTTCAAATGCAGACTGTAAAATCATCACCAACAATGGAGGCGGAATCCACTTCACCTACACAAGAGAGGGGCGTCCCAGCGGAGAGGCATTTGTCGAGTTGGAGTCGGAGGACGACCTGAAGATTGCAGTGAAGAAAGACAGGGAAACTATGGGCCACAGATATGTAGAGGGTGTGTACACCCGCTTACACATAATGCCTCCTTGGAATTGTCTCAACTTTAAGCTGTGATAGCTGATTGTTATGTCCTGTGATTTATAGTTTTTAAATCCAACAATGTCGAGATGGACTGGGTCATGAAGCACACTGGTCCAAACTGTCCAGAAACCGCAGGAGATGGGCTCGTCCGGCTTCGAGGTCTTCCGTTTGGCTGCAGCAAGGAGGAGATAGTGCAGTTTTTTTCAGGTAAAAATACGCCTTGCACAGTCCTTAATTGTAAAACCTCCTTACTGTAGAATTTTTATTTATTTTTTTCCCCCATCTTTTCCTTTCTCCTATGGACAATTCTTGTCTGATTTTTAAAAAGAAGTCAATGTGCCATTGGAAAATGATTATTACCTACTATATACATAATGGAATCATAAAATTATGTTTGTGGTTTGGTGATCAGCGAGGAAATGACACCAGAAAAGGAAGCAAGCTCTAATCTAAATCAAGAAATGATTTGCAGACTTTATTTAGTTCAAGGGGCAGGAATCTGTTATGCAAACACCCTTTCCCATCTTCGTCCATCATATCCATTTTCATCACCTTTTTTTTTTTTTTCTTTTCTTTAATTGGGTCTGTTTTTGTAAAACAGAGTAGTTACATTTTTAAGTTGTCTGTGCATACTGGTAATGTACAGAAGATGGAATGGGTCTCATCATTGATCGGATGGTCTCTTATCCCAGTATCATTGTTTCTTTTTTCCCATTTCCTCACACCCTTGCCTTTTAAATACATTTTTCTTATATACACTATACGCCAAGTGTTACATTAGTTCCTAATGGGCAAAACAGTGATTTAACTCATATCACTCACCAGGATCTTGTTCTCTCTTCATCAACACACCAATACTAGCCTGATATCCCAAATAGTGCCCCTTTTCATATTCCTTCTCTATCCTCTCATTTCTATTTTCCCCCAAAATATAGTAAATGTAAGTCGTTAAATGGCCAGTCACTGGTTAAAAACTGAACTGGTTTGTGTGATGATGTGTAGAGTTTTCCATAAGTTTTCTATCTCTCTCTTTAGAGAAAGTTCTCTCTGTGATTGGGCATGTGATTTAATATGTCCCCTGCTGGGGTTATCTGTCCTTGGGTTGAAGGGTTGGAAATCGTGCCAAATGGGATAACATTGCCGGTGGACATCCAGGGGAGGAGTACGGGGGAGGCCTTCGTGCAGTTTGCTTCACAGGATATAGCTGAAAAGGCTCTAAAGAAACACAAGGAAAGAATAGGGCACAGGTGGGGATGGTTGGTTGGTTGGCTGGATAAGTTGCTTTTCTTATGGTGTGCACCCTCAACATCTGATCCAAATGCAAAACGGACACTATATTAATCTTAGCTAATTCAAGCATATTTGTAATATTTACCACAAACACATACCGAAATTGCCATGTTAGATCCAAACATTGCAACACATTCACAATGTTCAATGGGAAGATTAGTGCTGGGCACCATTCACAAATATGAAACGAATCCTGAATTTAGAGTACATGCTTAATTTTGAGAACAAATGGTGCCTCAGCACTAAACATCAGTCCAGCTTGATAAATGGTAAGGAGTCTCCCTGGTGGTAAAATCAGAGGACCACTGTGTACACATGGATCTGGAGCACTGTCACAGGTAATGCTTAGAGTGAGATGCTGAAGGGCTGGAGCCCTCTCTGTTCCTCTAAATCCAGGACAATGGCTGTCATGACAAGGACACAGGACGCTCGATTGAATCCGATATATAAATCACTTCAGGTAACCATAAGAAAAGTGTAAACGTTAATAAGGCCCTTATCAATTTGGTCAGCTTCATTTTTGCAACTCAGTTAATAAGTTGATCTTTTAATCTACTCTATAAACAACTAGCATTAAGTACTCAAAGATATTAGTACCTATGGACTACACCACGACAGCATCTGCATAGTCCAGTTTCATCAGTATTGAGCACATGCAGCTGTGCCTGGTCAATTCCCCATGCCCTCACTGTGGTATCTCTATGCTCTTAGGTACATTGAGATCTTCAAGAGTAGCCGTGCTGAGGTGCGGACCCATTATGAACCCCAGCGGAAGCCCATGGGCATGCAGAGACCTGGACCCTACGACCGGCCCTCTGGTACTCGCGGCTACAACTTGATGAGCCGAGGGGGATCCTATGAGAGAATGCGTCGCGGAGGCTATGGAGCAGGTGGGTGTCAAGTGGACTGAAGTCACTAAGTCCCTTCATGCTAACGTTGCGCAAAATAGGATTAGGACGTAAAGTCCACATAGGACCATGTGGTAATCTCAATTATGTATCATCAGGTGTATCAGATGGACGGTATAGCGATAGCAGCTCTTCCTTCCAGAGCACAACAGGCCACTGTGTCCATATGAGGGGCCTGCCATACAGGGCCACAGAGACAGACATCTATAATGTAAGTCTTAGGAATGTGTATATATAAATATTAATAATTTAAAAAAAAATCCTCTTCACTCTGTGCGTATTGCAGATGTTAAGGTTACATCTTACACAATTGTGTTTGCATTTCTTAGTTCTTCTCACCATTGAATCCAGTGCGGGTCCATATTGAGATCGGTCCAGATGGCAGGGTAACTGGGGAGGCAGACGTCGAGTTTGCAACACACGAGGATGCTGTGGCCGCCATGTCTAAAGACAAAGCCAACATGCGTGAGTTTAAAAGAAGTGACTTTACCACATCCACCCTACATATAGAGATGTTCATAATGATGAGCATGGTTTCTCTCTCTGCCCCTCAGAGCACCGCTATGTGGAGCTGTTCTTGAATTCAACAGCAGGTGGCAGTAACGGAGCATACAGCAGCCAGATGATGGGTGGCATGGGTGAGTAGCAGTAATTGAGGTAGTGAGATTAGTGTCACCTGTTTGGATAAAAATGCTTTCACACAATCACAAAATCCTTGTGGCGTTGATGCTTTGGTCATTTTCTCAGACCAGCGACAGTACAGACGACGACATCGTCTATGAAATAATTATGATGCTTTAATGTCCTCCTGAACCGGATGTGATCTGTCCTCTCCACAGGGAGCCAGTCGTCTTACAGCAGTGGTCAGCTGAGCTCAGGGTACTCTGGTGGATACAGCAGCCAAGGCAATATGGGTGGCTACAGTGACTACAGTGAGTGTCAGCTGTGATAAAAGGTTTCTTCTACATCCACCATAAACTACAACCTTTCCTGCTCTCAACACACTTGATGCGCTGACATATTATCGTGCACCACACCCATTTCTGCTTTGACAGAAATGCAGTGTTTATTTGCATCACTCCTTGACGAACTCCTTGGTCCTATAGTGTGTATTCTCTCTCTTGTTAGGTAACCAGGGCGGAATGGGAAGCAGTTACTACGGCGGCGGTGGTGGAGGAGGAAGCAGAGGCTCTATGAATGGACTGGGCGGGGGATGGGGAATGTAAAAAAAAAGTCTCCCTTAATTTCATGTGTTTTTTTTAACTCAGCATTTTGCTGAAAGGACTGGAAACGCAAGTCTCACCTAGTGAACATAGGGTAGGGTCAGGCGAGGTTGTTTTGAAAATATTGTGGGGTAGGGTTTGTATTTTTGTTTTTGTTTTTTAAGTGGATGATCAGACATGAGAGATTGCCTGGTGTCAAAGAGAAGCACTGTTTGTCTTCCCCATTCCTCACAGATTTGACACATCACAGAAACCATGCTTTAAATTTTCATAATCAGGAAGTGTGACGTTTGTGTTCTCGATAATCCAAACATCTGGCTGTTCCTCGAGGTTAACTCATGTGCTGCTGGCTTTAACGTTACTTTCAATGTCGTGAGTGCATGAACATAAAAATCAGAAAATGTTGATCTTCTGATGTTTAGTCCTTGTTTCACCTCCTATGTGGTATTTAGCCTTTTTTATTTCCCATGAAAATGTTAACCTGGATTCCTCACATGGACGAAGCATGTTTTGTTTTCTTAAGGTGTGACTGTTGATAAGGCTTTTTTTTTTTTTGGTCTGGATGAGGGCTATATCAACAGCAAATTAATTTCAAATCTGCTGACATGAAGGTTTCTACTGCTTCAAATGCTATTTGTATTTCCTGTACACAAAGTGAATAAACTAGTCTGGAATATCTAATTGAAACAAGCATTGCAAAACAGGCGGCTTTATTCATTTATCAAATATCAAGATAAAAAAACTTCTGGTAACCATTCCCAAATTAAGAAAATGGCTTCGTAGCAGTTAACAATCCACAAAACCCTGTTAGAATACATTCTAAAATAGTTAGATTTTTTTGTTAACATTCTACAGTCATTTACACAACTGCATATATCCAGAAGTGGGGCCATAGCTGCACAAACTGTTAGAGTAGATGCATGACAAGTTGAACAATATCAAAGTGTGTGTTCTCTAAAACCAGCTACACAAATGATTCTCAACAGCTGAAAACCAACAGTAACCTTGATGGGACGTCAACGTAACTACACACCATACAACGGTCAGTCAAATACCAAAGAGTCAAACTGATGTTATTCCAGCCCAAAGAAACTATTTCAAACTCTAAGCAAAGTCTCATTAACGTACGGTGTGCATAAAGTATAGCATTAGCTCAACCAATCTGTTAAAAAGGTGGGCCCCTTATTTAATACAGGTGAACTAATGTCCCTGAATTTCAGGTAACGGTGAAAATGGAACACCAAATCACATTCCCATAAGATCTGATGACATTTTTCAATTAACAAAATGGTTTAGAAATCATGGCAGATGAGTGTTTGCGGTGTCGGAAGGTGGTTTTGTCAGGACGGTTTGGAGGAGCTCCTCTGCAGCAAGAGGGAGTGGCACATATCGCACACCCGCACGGGCCGAGGGTAGGAAGGTAAAGCCAGCTCATTACCGGAACAACTGCTGCAGTAGATGTCTCCACAGTTCCTACAGTGGTGCTGCAACACACAAACGTGGGACAGCTCGACTTGACATTGCTCTGTATACAAATATACAGATGTGCAAATGAAATGCGACGAAAAAGGAGCCCACCTTTCTGCGTGCGATGGAGAACTCTTTCTGGCATTGCTTGCACTGAGTGGCCTCATCATCTTTCAGCCATGCGTGGCCCTGATGGGAACAATGGACATATGGCTTCTCTGGATTATTTTATCGTTTTCAGATTTCACAGCATCAACTGTCCACGCACATGATTCTTAACTTGTTCACATTTTACCTTCAGAGCTTTGTTGACCTCCTTGAAGTCCTCCATCTTAAGTTTAGACCTATGATAAAGGAAACGCTTAAGCCTCATGGCATGAAATAGTGCACAATAACGCAAGAAGCTTGGTACTAACTGGCTGAGATGCAGTCCCATCTCCTGTAGAGCCTGTTCCTGCTGCTCACATGTCTGCTGCAGCTGCTGCTTCTCCTGCTTCAAGTCCTGCAGCTCCTGCACCGTCGGTTCACAGGAAACACACCAGAACACCACAATTAAGTATTTGTAACACCACTTTAGAAAGCATGAACAATGTTTTGCACCAATTTATCTACTGCAGTTACATCGCAAATACTGATTTATCTAACAGAAACCGATCTTAAACTGCAACATCTAATCAAACTAATTCTGGAACAGGAACCCCAGGATTCCGATCAACCTGACAGTTATGATAAAGAAGCAGTTATTTACCTTTTTTTGAAGTCGTTATTTTGTGGCTGAGTGGTAATTAAACATACATATGTTCTCAATTCACTTCTGCATATGGAAGTTAGAAACTTCAAATGAACTCTCCAGTTAAACAGTTTTTCCTTATTTCAAAAGAAGAATCCACTTCCAGAAGTGTGTGTGTGTGTGTGTGGGGAGAGAGAGAGAGACACTGACCGTGTGCAGGCCCTGGAGTTGTTGCAGCTGTGTGCGGAGCTCCATGCTGTTGTCCTGTTCCCGCTGCAGAGCTTTCTGCAGGCTTTGTCTCTGTTCCCTCTCAGTGCGCAGCTCATTTTCCAAACCCAGCCTGAGAATAGAGAAGAGGCCATGCGATTCTTACAGCCAATTAAAGACTGCATGTGTGTAGGACTACACGTTGAAAATATTACTTAAAGTTAATCAACTCAAATTACATTGAACTAGTTTCACATGACTGGCAGTGTTCTTTAGACTTGACGTATGAAGGCAATTAATGGACAGTGACAACTTGAAAAGAAGTCTAATACAAAGTCTTTATAACAGTTGGTTTTAAAATGTGTGTAAGATTGATTCGAGCTATTAAAATTAAACTTGACTGGAAAAAGGTGACAGTTTTCAGAGACAAATAAGGACTGAATTAGTACGGGGCCGCTTTTAATTCAGAGTTACTTTGTGTAAACTTGTTTTAGTGTAAATATCTGATTTTTTTACACTCTGCAGTTTTTGCTCGAACAATTAAGATGGCAAAAAAAAAAAACTCCTGGAGCTTATTTCAAAGTTTGATCTTTAAATTAATCCAAGAACTACCTAGTATTAACCCATGTTGGCCAAATCACTGCAATGTTTTAAATTAAAATAAATATTATAGGCATTTCTGTGTTCTTATAATTTTGCCCTTTATTGCATGTAAAGTACACATTTATAGTCATTTTACACTTCTGTTTAATGCTGTCTTGTAGCTTGTGAACTTGTGCTATACACGTTTCATATTTTATTTGTGTGTGTGTGTGTGTGTGTGTGTGTGTGTGTGTTGTGCGTCTTAACCTTAGTGTATCCAGGTCAGTGAGTTGTTTCTGCAGAGCATCCACTTTCCCTTCCAGCTCCACCCTCATATCTTTGTCTGACTGGTCACTTTGTTTGCGCTCTCGCTCCGAGTTCTGTAGTCTGTGACGCACCAAAGGACCAAGGAGGAGGACATTAATTTAAAGCAATGTCATTTTAACATACAGAAACATCCACAATACATACCTCTGCTCGAGCGCCATCATGGCTTTCTCCATTTCATCCATCTTCTGCTCAAGCTGCACAGCCTCCGCCTGCTTTCTTTCTGCTTCCCGTTCAGAGTCCTTAAAAGCCACACAGACTGTGTAAATGTGCGTTCCGCCCGAGCAGGCATCGCAAGAGGAAGAAAAGGTGCATTCATGTGCGTCTACCTGAGCTTTGTGGAACATCTGCAGGTTAAGGGTCTTGACTTGGTCGAGCTGGAGCCGCAGGGCCGCCAGCGTGTCCTGCTTCTCGTGTGTGTCCTTCTCCAACAGCTTCATGGCCACCTCGATCTCCTGCTTCAGGCCCACCTGGAGCTCCAACTCGTGCTCCAGCTCCTGCCATCATGCATCGAAAACATACGGCATGAGTCAAATTCAGTTCTAGAGTCTCATCACTGCAAAAAACAAAACAACACAAACAAAAAAATGAGCTAGAACTATAGCCTGTTGATACCTGACCTGGCGAATGCGTTTTTCCTCATTATACTGCTTCCAAACCACACTGTACATCTCATCCAGGCCCTGACGCGTCTGTTTGTACGTCTCCAGCTCCACCTGGCTGTCCTGGAGGGTTGCCTGGAAACACAAACACATAATACATTTTGTGGTTTGTTTGTTTATTTTAGATTTGGAGTGCTTTAGTTGCAGCTACTTATAGATTTGTCCTGACCTCTTCCTTTTTCTGGCTGGACTGCACGATAAACTCATTCTCCTTTCTTAGCTGCTCGTGTTCCACCCGCAGAGAGTTGATCCTGTCTGTTGCTGCCGTCAGCTGAGGAAAAGAAAAACACACATCCGTCAGGCGAAGCACGCCTAACGCACACAGATGCTATGTTGACGTTAGAGGGAAATAAAATGGGGTTTATTGCCAAGTAGGTTTTCACATAGAAGGAATATGATTTTGGTATGTTGGAGCGTAACGATAAACATAGCAACTAGAAAGATTAAAATAATGATTTATAGTACTACAAAAGACAAGACATATAAATAGAAAATTGAGAAATGTATAGAAATTTAAGAAAATCTGATAAATAGTATTTACAATATAGGAATGCCTTCTTTTTAGACGGGTGTAAGAGCAATCCAAATATTTGTCACCCAAGGACAATCGCACACATTACCTCCTCCACAAGTTTGCTGTTGGTCTTCTCTAGAGAGTCCATCTTAGCCTGAAGGTCAGTGACGGTGCCACTTAGGTGACGATTCAACTCCTCAATGTAGTGCTTCTGATCCAATATGGCTGTCATCCTGCCATCACTACAAAAGAGAATAAAACAATCGAGCATTTTGGAATGTAATCATTAGCATGTCGATGGGGGGGGAGGACATAATGAAAAGCAGCGTCTGCGAGAAGCTGATTCCCTCTGAAAAGCGGGCACTCACTCTTTTGGAGTCTCACTGTTGGCAGGGTCTTTCAGATAGAGGGAGAAGTCAATGACTCCCACCTACACGGGGAAGAGAAACTGATCACTGTGCATCCTCAGCCACTTGTTTCCCGCTGCGACGTGTGGGCTCACGAAAAAACCTGCCAGCACTCACCTGAGTATCAAGATCCTCCCCTTTGATACAGAGGTTAGCGTCAATTACGTTGAGGCCCACCAGAAGTCCCCCCATCACCGCGCCCTCCTCCTCCACCATCAATGCTCCGGAATCATAAAACTCACTAGGACACACGGAGGGGATCGAAGGGAGGGGCATGGAGAGAAAAAGAAGACATTGGAAGTGCTGAAAATAAATGGTTGTTACACGCGAATGGGTTGACACCCTGCTGATCATTGAGCCCACGCAGCTGATCACGGTTACTAACCTCAGGAGGTCTTTGTGGTCCAGCAAAGTCTTCATATAGTCCGCTACTTTCTTCTGCATGAGCGCTAAATGCAGCCATGCCCTTGCTTTGCCCAAGCCGGTCCTGGGAAGAGAACACGGGGAAAATAAAGCCACCAATAATTACACAGGCGTTAAGCAGACTTCACGTTGCAGGTTTACGGGATGCCGGTTCAGTACGAGCATACTTGATGCCGGGCAGGTCTCTGGCACTTGTGGCAATGTTAGCGGACTCCGGGCACAACTTCTCAACCAGTTCCAGAGGTCCCCATATGGACTTGCTCGGACCAATGAAGGTTTTCTTGGCTGGGGAAAAAAAACAACAAAATGTGAAAAAGTCATTTCTGCTTGTGACGTGAGATTGGGTCACTTTAAACAAAAACTCCATCCTGCCCAAAAGCTCAGCCTCACCTTTCAGCCCGTGTTTGAGGCAATGCTCCAGCACCACAAAGAACTGCTGCAGAGGAGGGTACTCGGAGTCCAGCGTCCTGCCCAGACTCAAGGAGGACTGGATTAACACTTTGATGCTCAGCTTCATCATGCTGAGGAGGTTGGATCTCTCTATTGCCACGGGGTCTTTGGGGGGCAGCACTGTAAGGGACGCAAAAGAGGCGAGTCAAGCAGGCGCAGGCTTGGAGGAGATGCAAGCTGGAGTCCATAAAACGCAGAATAAACACAAGACTCTGACAGAACAGCGCGATCTTCTGAATCAACCCATGACGCCGATTAAGTTAACTTGATCCTGGAGTCGCGTGTCCTGCCAGAGGAAGAGAGGAAGTTGCGAGGTGGACTTTGCGGCTTCAGCGCGTCGTAACTTGGGCAGCGCGTTAGTGTGAGTGTCGGAGCGTAATGGCAGCCACACCCTACCTGGGAGCGTTGTTGGAGCGTCGCTGGGGTCGCTGTCGGCCTCCCTGTCCGTCGGGGAGCTCGCAGCGGAGCCCTGCGAGGGGTTTCTCGGGGCAGCAACGTAGCTCACCCCGCTGCTGATCGTCTCCGTGGCCTTCCGAGCCAGCGACAGGATCGGAGCCGACCAACTGTTCTCTGCCGCCGCCGGAGCCGACTCCTCTGCCGGGTCCTGTCCGCCGCCGCCGGACTCCCCGTCGGCCTCGGCTCCCGAAACCTCGGCCTCATCCAGCTGTTGTTTCGCTTCGAAATCCTCAACAGCTGTGTTTACTTCCCCTGCCTCGTCGGCCATGTTTGTCCCCCGTATTCACGTGATCAGACCATGGATGTATATGGCAAGAACTTTCTTCTTCTTCTTCTTCTTCTTCTCATGCATTACCGCCACCTACCGGACTGAAGCGAGGGGGCGCAGTAGACGGACGTTAACACAAAGTCCGTCCATTTCCCTCCGATTATCCGGGGTAACAGGCCCAGCAGGGTCACCCGGGCCTCTGCCCAGGAACACTCGAGGCGTCCCGCAACTCTCTGCTAAACCAGTTTTCTTGTAAGTAGTTAATTCAGTGATTATATAGTTTCTGAGATGCCTCCCCAAGAATGGTTTCTGATGTAATGTTATGTTAAGTTTTGCTTCCCTCCCTCCTCTTCATACATATGACTGTCAGTTGGGCGTTTATTCCATAAAGTGTTTGACTGAACTGGTTTGTCCTAAACTCAAGACAGGCAATGAGGCTATCACCCTTTCTGTTAGTGCCACAAATTCCTCAATTACCCACAAGATGGCAGCAAACCTTTGCCATGTAGATTTCAACTGACTGTTTTCAGGAACTGGTATTTGACCGCCTGAATTACCCGCCATGCAAAGCGGGCAGCTGCCCAATGGCTCAGACCCTCAGGGTCAAGGCCTCAGGTTCACTCTGTGGCAAGAAGTTTGCAGTCATCATTTGTTTAGCTGATTAACATAGATTGACATGGAAAGAACCTTAAAGGCAAACACTGCTTTGTTATCCAATCGTGAGGCATTGACCAACTCTAAAGCCAGCACTAAATGCCTTTTCCACCAAACACATTTGGACATGTCAGAGTGGGGAAAGTACATAATAATAGAATTAATAATAACAGCATTCCATTCAGCTGCTTCAGTTTCGGGGTCCTGGTATTGTGCATTTGGTGTCAGGGTTCACTGTGACACGTGACTAACAGCTGCATTAGTTCAGTCACTGAATCCTCTGAAGGAGGACAGATTCAGCTGGTCGCACTGCAGCAGCACTGACCAAAGTCTGAACTAGGAAAAAATAGTCTTTGTCTATATTTGACGCTATGTTAAATATTGTAGACTCACGCATTCAAGGTTCAATTTAGGAAATGAATACTTGTATTAAATAACTACACATATTAAGCACATCAGTATTTTGTTTTTCACTAACATCAGTATTAGTTTGATCTGTTTAAATTGTCCCATTATTTGATCTGAATAATTTGGTGACTTTCGCTATTTCATGTTTGTTATCATTTAGTTTATCTCACTCCCAAATTTACAGATGTGACTTTAGCAACGCCTTCATTAGGAATATTACAGATGGTATGAAAACAACCTTCTCTAAAGAATGAGTAAGTATTGTTCTGTCTCAGAACTGCCTGACTAGATACAGCTCTGGAAAGAATTAAGAGACCGCTCCAAATTTTCCAAAGTTCATTTTACTCAAACACATACCTATAAATAGTAAAACCAGAGAGGTGATCATTTTGCAGTGGTCTCTTACTTTTTTCCAGAGCTGTAGTTAGATGGAAAGACTAAACTGATTATTGACTCCTGGCCACTCCTTTTACAACTCCAGACAAGTCCCATTGGTCAAATGACTTCTGAAGGCGTCCTGCAGAAGCTTATAAAAGATCAATATCCGAAACCAAACCATAGTGTATTCTTCCTGATCATGTTCTAAAGTCAAGAGAGTCCACCTGTAGTTCTCCTCCTCCTCAGAGCAGGTAAGGTGGAGATCCTGGTTTCACCACGTGGTGGCGCCGACAAGCTGTGCATTAATCGCCTGTGGCACCTCTATCAAGGTGCTTTTATTAATTATAGACCTAAAGAAATTCACCAGTTTACTGTAGACCGTACAGTTATTTTTTTCCCATATTATCCGTTGTGTTAGTTTAGCAGTTATCTATCAATATCAATATCACGCTAAAAATGGCTACTTTGCACTCTTATTTTTTTAATTCCTTATTTATTGTGTGGTTGTGTTGTTTCTGTTTGCTGATTGTGTTCCTCTGACTGTTTCTTGTTCTCAGGTCTCTTTTGGAAAAGAGATCCACGTCTCAGTGAGACTGCCTCATTCACCTAAAGATGAAATGAAATAAAAAAAACAAAAACCCAAAAACGTGTGTTTATGCTCACATGCCTGGACTCACCTGGATTACACAACACTGAATCCCTAGAACCCAAAAAAATGTAATAAATACATTTTTAATTTTGGGAAATATTTATTCATTTGTTATTTTATATCATATATATGGCTGCTGTCTGTCTGTCTCTCTGTCCATCTATCCGTCTGTCTGTCTGTCTGTCTGTCTATCTATCTATCTATCTATCTATCTATCTATCTATCTATCTATCTATCTATCTATCTGTCTGTCTGTCTGTCTGTCTCTCTGTCCATCTATCTGTCTGTCTGTCTATCTATCTATCTATCTATCTATCTATCTATCTATCTATCTGTCTGTCTGTCTGTCTCTCTGTCCATCTATCTGTCTGTCTGTCTATCTATCTATCTATCTATCTATCTATCTATCTA
>JAVQJF010015685.1:0-13680 GCA_036023855.1 Gadopsis marmoratus | reverse complement strand
TATTTACCTATTTTGTTATGTCTGCATAGCATTAAGGTGTCGAAGAGACACAAGAATTTCATTGCATACTTTTGCCTCTGTAAACGTTTGCATATGACAATAAAAAACCTTGAACCTTGAACCAACTCTCTGGCTCCAGCTGCTTCCTTTACTCATCCTCTGCCCTTCCTCACAAGCCTAGACACAGATCCAATATTCATTTCACTACTCTGTCACCACTAGGTGGGGCTACAGTGGGTCCCGCAGTATGAAAACACAGGTGTTTTCATTTATTTTAGCCTTCTTAAGAAATGACGGGTAAGGGTTTCTGTCCACTGAAACGCGAGAAGGCTTTTACTTTGAAACTGATACAGGAAGTGTTGAGTAACAGCATGATGCAGTAACTTTAACCGGACAAACCAAAACGAGGCTTTGTACCAAAATCTGACCAATTCTACTCATCAAACAGAGAGAATTAGAAACAAAGACCTGCCTCTAATACAAGCCTGCTTCAGATAAAGGCCTGGTACCTTCCGCAGTTCAGGAAAATAAAGGCCCCAAGCACTATCTGAGGAAATACGGTATATAGTATATGAATCTATTGCATTATTATCATTACATTCTTATCGTGCGTGCAACGTTAAAATGTCGTATCTCTTGAGGGCGGAGCTAATCTATGGCACTGCATCATAATTTACACAACGATCATATGTTTTGTAAGTAAAATCATACTCTGCAAAGTAACTAGTAGGGATAGCCGTCAGATATATGTAGTGGAGTAAAACCTCTATAACTGAATGTGGAGTAATTTTAAAGTGGCATATAATGGCGTATGTATTAAAGCACCTCAAAACTACTACGCTCCCTCGGTAAAACGATACAAGACGTACTTTCTACCACAGGTATTAGCTTTAGCATAAACACAAAGTACAAAACAAAACTAAATAAATGTAGACTTTCCGTCAGTTGGAGAATCAAGACACAACTTCCCAGTAAAACCACAGTCTAACGGTCACCCACCTTGGCTATTATCTGATTTTCTTTTTTTTTTTTTACACTGCTCAGTATTGTCACAGAGGGATTTATTTATACTGGCATAGTATATGTGGCAAACTTTAAAAAGATGAAGTCTGTCAGAAGAGAGCTGCTTCACCTCCTCCTCCTGAGCGAGACATGCAGGTGGTGGTCAGGACTCAGTCGCTTGGTGACATATTTGCTGTGTGGCAGATCCACGGCGAAGAGACGAGCCAGAGAGGATGCTGTGGTGCTGCAGAGCAGGTGACCTTGTAGACTGCAGGATGTCGACGTGCTGGGATGTGATCCTCCTTTCAAATGTTAGTGGTGTGTCAGCCGTCGCGGTCAGAGCCCTGCGTTTCCTGCAGAGTTGTAGTTTTGTCCGGTGTGTGTCCACTCTCAGCCTCCTTCTTCAGCTTTATTTTCAAGGGAATGTAAGTGTTCTTTGCTTTCCAGCTTGGTACGTTCCACTCAGATTAGCAACTCCTACAAGTAGACAATGGCCTAAGAGTCCACGCAGCCATGACAGCAGCTCTGTGAGGCAGTTATTCATGTGCAAAGTCTGGAAAATGTCCTAATTTAGAATGAAAACGATTGTCAGCAGATGAGAATGTTTCATGTTGCATATTTTTTGCTGGAGGTTGAGAATAAAAGTCATTCTTGCTGTAATTTAAGGTGAAGAATATGTTCATATCATAGCCACAGCTTTGCAACTGACAAATGAACAAATGACTCAGTTAAGGTCATGAGCACAAGCACATTTTGACATTTCAGCCAATCAAGACCCGCTCTCAGCTCTCAGGGATGAGGATTTGGACATTCAGGAAGCACTGCAACTGTAAAGAAAGTTGTCCTCTAGCTGTATAAATATGCAAAAGTTGATATTTGAAAACAATTTTCTGGTGGATATAAATACCTAATCAACATGCAACTCATCTTCTCACTGTATTTTTTATTTTTTTAATTCAAAACATACCCTTTCCACCTCAGCGCATTTGGACTGAAACTTCACTTGTTGAGTCTGCGGCTTGACATTAGAGATTATGGCAGAAGAGCTGCTAGTTTCTTTTTTTATTTCATACTGTTTTTGAAAGACCCATCTTCTAAAGATGAACATGCCCGGGCATATTGACAGGCTGACCTTCGGTTCTGCAGGTAATGAGAGTAGAAACAAGTAAACAGCTTTTTTCCTTTTTTCTTCTCCCAGAGGCTCTCTGCTCCGTTCAGCCAGAAAGGAGGAGGAGGAGGAAGCATAGTAATGCTGCTGCTAACTTCTCTGCAGCACCCTTCTCATTACTGAAGAAGCAGGGAGGAAGAGAGAAAGGTTTAGAAAAAGAGACAGACTAGAGACAGGCCAAGGCTGGGGGGGAAATACTAAGTGAAAGACTTGTATGTTTCTCCACCACCACCTCCTCCCCTCCGTTCCTCCTCCCACTTAGCAGAGAGTTAAAAAGATGAGATCTTTCAAAGTGGAGGAATTATATTAAGCTTTCCTCTGGGGTTATGCTGAGCTGCTGCAGCTTTTCCCAGAGCAAACACAGCGAGGTGAGCCGTCAGGACGGAAACTCGCCTGGGGAGATTAAAAACTGCAACTAAGGGCCCATCTTGCAGGGAGCTGTCATATCTGTTTACTGGTTAGCACCGTGGCCAGCGGCCTTGACGCCGGTTTAGGCCTTTTGCCACTGAGGATCTTTCTCGCTGCTGTCTCCCTCCTCAAGAACTCATTGGGAGATTGGCAGAGGTGATTTTGGTTAATGAATCGAGGCGTCTCGAACTATAACCGTTGTCCCCCAAACAAACCTACATGCCACTTGGCAGACGTTTCCATCTCATTCTTGTATCCTATTATCTTTGCAGAAATTACGCTGCGGGTTGTGAGACATTGAAAAGGCACTTCAAGTTATTTCCATAGAGCAGAGAAACATGAACCCTCTCTTATTAAATTGCAGGCATGTTCCGTTCAAGAAATTGATGAAGTGCTTACGCATGAAAACACAGCATATTATAGAAAACATGACCTCTAGCTTGAAGTTTTTGCAGACTAGAAGCTAATTTGTTTGTGAAATATTGATCAACTGTGCAGCAGTTCATTTCAGGATGATGTTACTTTACAGTCCTGGGATCAGTTGTGGTTTGTGTTCGTTCTTCCCTCGTGCCAAAGACAGGTGCCGTGAAATAAAGATGATCCTCTGAGCCATATCATCTGTGCCTCTGTTTAAATTTTATTGTGGTTATGTAATGTAATGCTGTGATATAGAACCATCACACATTTTATACTTAATTTAATATTTAGTCAGATTTTGCTTTGTACCGTTTTGTTACGGTAGGTTACACCCTGTGTCAAAAGGAGCCAAATTGACTTAAAGGGTCATTCCGGTTTTTTAAACCTTTTTACTACTTGTTCTGGGGTGAAAATAACTACACAGGTACAAAAGGTTTTGGAATTGGTCCAGTAGATCGCTTCAGCTTCAGCCAGCAGCCACGAAATGGGCTGCAAGGGCTGCGGTGTAATGCTTGTTGGTAACCACCCGTCACAGTCCGTCCACTAACGGAGCTGGTTTTTGCATTATGCAACATATTAGAATGGATCTCTACAGAGACAGACCTTTTTTACAAGAGTAAGCTCCATTTTATTTAACCGGAAACAGAAGTCTCGCTCAAGGAGACGTCTCGATCTGAAGTAGCTGCAGGAAGACGACGGTGTTGCGAATTAGTCTGGGACCTCTCAAAACATTTTAGATTTCCAAGGGGAGTTGTCAATGCCTCTGGACACAGGCGGATAGACCTACAACCAATCAGAACAACGAAACGTGTGACGTAGCGCTGACTGAATCCTGCTGGGAATACGGCAAACACATCTTTCCTACAGACAGAAGCTACAAACTGAAGCTTTAAATGCAGCTGTTTATTCTTCTTTTAGAGGAAATTTAACGTCCAGTTTGTTTAGTGCTGATGCAATAGCGGATACAGAATCCTCTGTAAGGGCATCGCATCAAACCCGCCCCACATCAGATAAACGGTTGTGATTGGCGGGGCAGCAGACGCATCTGACCAGGTCAAATAAAGCCTGAGCTCACAGATTCAGATGGCATTTCTGTCCAGGAGAACATGTGCATATATCACAGCTGAATGAAAGTTCGTAAGTTTGCCCTGTGACTGTTTCCCAACCCTTTGTCCAGTGCATGCTGGGAAATGCTCCAGCACACTGAGCACTGAGAAAACTAACAGATGGATTGAGGTGGTGGTTTCAGGATTGTAATTCTGCAGTTTTTTTTTTCCCCTTCAACCAGCTTAGGAGGTGACTGACAGCAGCAATCACACTTACACAGCCTAAAAGCTGTTTGCCGAAATTAAACCAAGATGGTACATAATACCGCATGTCCCGTTTAGCTGCCACTGCCTCCGGGGAGAGAAAAAAAACGATTTTTCATTGGTTCTCCTTAAAATGATAAATCGTGCAATCTCCGGAGGAAGTACCGATGTCCTCGCCTCAGATCAGATTAAATTGTCCATCTAATTGGGGCAACGTGTCTCCTCTTTAAAAAGGAGGAGGAACCTGCGCCTCAAGCACGTGATGAGGAGGAAGCTGAGAGGCAGACCAGGACAGACACAGAAACACATCAATGGGGAAAGAAATTAAAACTAAAACGAGATGGAGATGTAAAGATGCAGGAGAAGAGAGCGAGAGCGGCATGCTGCTGGGAAATTGGGAAGCATGCTGACGGTAAAATCACTCTCTTCCTGGAGGATAATCAACTGCCACACGTCTACACAGTCAGCCTGTCCTGCATCACCACATATTGGCATGTGCCGAAACCCAGTCATATTAATTAACCTCTTTAATTCAGCTCCAGTTGTTACTGTAAGCCCGTCAATGCAGCTAATCAATGCGTGCATAATTACATCAGAACAGGGACAGCACTGAGACAGTAGAGTTTCACGCTGCCTCCAGCTGATGGCAGATCACAGCTCTGCTCGTGCCGAAGATTAATATTCATAATTCCCAATGTTTGTTTTCCCCACCGGATTGTGTTTTGTTAGAGGGTCGATAAATATTGAACGCGAGGTGATGGGGTTAATTACTCAAACAAAAAGGTCAAATCAATTAGTGACAAACAGGTCTGTGGCGGGTGAAGAGCTGAGGTCGTGATGCTGAAGGGGAAGATTCGGGCCTCAGGACAGAGGCACTGTTAGTGGAAGTATGGCTCCAAATGTTAGACACCCCCACGTGTTGTGGGGAGGTATATTTTCGATGATAAGAAACCCTTGATCAGATTTGTCCCGCTGGTTAAGATTCCCTGAGTTTAGTCCAAGGAGAAAGCAGTGCTTATTTTCTCTCATAAAACTGAAACAGATTCTTCCATTAAAGTGAAAATGCAAATCCCACTTTTGTGCAGCTTGTAGTTTGTTTTCAACTGCAGTTAATTCCTGTCAGCCTCTTGAAAGTGGTTGAAATGATTTCCTCCAGTTGCTTATTTTTTTCTGGAAATGTCGTGATGAAAAATACTGCCTTATCTGCAACATGGTTTATATATATTTTGAGCTGTCCTTTCCACCAGAGGACCCTGAAACGTACAGTTTTTAATGCATGAAAAGAGAAAATCTATTTAAAAAAGTACTACATCCAGGCTATGAATCCAGCTTGTAATGTTTCCTGCATACTCTGTCCCCACTAGGTTAATGTTCTTACAAGTATGATGAATCATATCTTATCACGCGTGAACCTTTCAACTCTTACAGATTAGTGTAGCAATGCGTTTCCTCCATATAAGAGTTAATGTGAGTAAAACAATTTACTCTTAAAACGTTGATATTTGAATGAGATGAATAACATGTATACATTTATATTATAAATATTTATATTCTATATATATATATATATATTTAGATTTTCCTCTACTTGAATACTAATGACGGGGGCACGTGTGGTTCAGCTTTGTTTGAAATGACTAATTTATCACAATCAATCACAATCATTACAGCCCCAGAATCGGTGTGATCGGTGTGCAGCGCTGCATCCCACCAATCGGCACGTCGTAGCTGAAATATCTAAAGTACTTTGCTGTTTTGGCCTCGATGACGTCGCCCACTTGTCCATAGAGGCTTCATCAGTGCTACTATTCGTCAGCAGAGATTATTAACCCTCTTAGGTGAGCGTTAATGAGAGTCTCTGCACTCGGATAATCGTGGTCTCATTTGAAACCTTGCGTTTCAGGGTTTCCCCCTTGGGAAACAGTTTGGCAGAGGTGCAGAACCACCCCGCCCTTCAGACACAGCATGTGCTCAACTGGCAGTGGTTGTTACTGATCGAGCCACTTGCCTCTGGTTAAACATGGCGATGGGCTGCTGCACCCTGACTTCGCCTCGTGGTGTCTTTTGGTTACTACACGATCTTCCCTGGGGGTTAAGGTTTTATCTCAGATTAACTTTTGCGACGTTGACAGAAAGCCGGAGACCGTCCTTATTTCAGATGAAGCAGCCACATCTGCTGTAAAGCACTTTCTTGGTCAAATCTGAAATAAATGTGCCGCTGGCTCGCCCCATAATCCAGGCCGGGTGTTCTTTATATACTGTAGATTCATTTTGGAATTAAGTATCCAAATGAGGAGCAACAGGGTTCATTAAAAAAAAACTTCCCTCAGCCCACTTTTTGAGGACATGGCGTTGGCCTTTGATGTGCCTCAACTGAGTCGAGAACAAGTGTCCTGGTTTCTCTCTGCTGGAAAATGAAAAACGAATGCAGACACTTAAGCAGATACATCAAAGAAAAGTACATCACTTAAAATGCTAAAGGTGTGCGACGTTAGTCCTCACTTCATTTTCACATTACACTGCATCTGAGTTTTACATCCAGCGCGACTTACAATGAGTGCAGCGGTGAAATGAGATTAACTCACTTTATCGGCAGCAGTACAAGTGTCATATTGACAGTCAAAGGTCAGAGTCCTTGCAACATTTCTGTAATGCTGTAATGCAGATACTGGATCTTTACAATTTCCATTTTTCCATCCCCATGCGTTGTCTAATCCAGAGAGGTGTAGTCACCACACCACCCAAAGATGAGAGATTTGTGCCTCTGCGTGACTGAGTGATAGTGACCTGAAGAAGCCTTGTGGTGGAAAGTCTTTTCTTTCCGCCACTGAAGACACATGGGCATTTTCTTTGGAAGATATCTGCCACAGCTTAACAGGGCTGTAGCCAGGAATTTGGGGATTCTGCCGCTCCACAGTAATTCATACATCCTACTGGAATCTTGTTTGGGCCTAAACACCTGGAGCCATCAGTGCATTTCAGATGACTAGCAGTGGCGTTGTTCGGCATTAAAACCGATTAAAATCGCTGCCTGAAACATCAGCCGTTTGTCACCACACATTGAGCAATTGAGTTGCAAGTTATGTGACATGAAGAATAATGGCCCGATGGTGCAACATGCAGTCAGCCTGTGGCGCTGTGGTGGGATTCAGGAAGAAGAAGGAAGACGGTTTTTAGATTTCAAAAATATAGCCTTAAAACATCTACTTAGACTTAGGCGACCATGAGGTGAACGCATGGGTCTTCGTGTCATGAGCAAGGCAGCATTCTCAGTTTCCTTTAAAATAACAGTCCAACAGGTTGCCCACAGCTTTTTGACAATGAAAAGAAAGAGGAGACAATGTGCAAAATAAAGAGAGAGTGACAGAAGAAAGGAAGCGCAAGGGAGAGTTCATCGAAAGGCCATGTGGCCGCAGAGGCGACCGCTCATCATAATTCAAAAATGTTCCACTATTCAATCTCCAAGGAGCGCTGTTTAATTCTCACACGCAGCGGTCATTCGCTGCCAATCACGGCAGCATTACCATGAAATGGTGTCTGCTAATTAAAAGTCCACGAAGATGGCTGTCAAGCTACATGGCAGTTTTGAAGTTACAGAACGCCACCGGATGGCCACGAATCTGCAGCTGGGAATATCGTCCTCATGTTTCAGAATGTAAATAACACCGGAACTGTTGTGAAGCGACGGTCCTCCACTGAGATTTCCCACTTTTGAAAAATGACATAGCTGCTAAATCTTGACAAAGAAAATCATCTGATTGTTAGTAAAGTGGAAGAAAAATGACTTCAGTCAGTTAATAGTATATTTCCTTTTCACCAACATTGGACATCACATCCTTTATCTGTACCGAGAACAAAACTATTGAGTTGAAATTTGGGCAAACGTGACTGCTCCCGGTGGACAGTTTGGTGCAGTGCAAGATATCTCAACAACTGCTCTCCATTCATGGTCCACCGAGGAAGAGGAATGTGTTTAGTGAACCCTTTGACCTTGTCTTTAGCGCCACCGTGAGACCTGAATTTTCCACAAAAATATTAAAATCTTCCACAACCATATTGCCGTAACATTTCCTTTGCACTTTGGACACTCCAAACGAAGGTCAAATTGTCTATAAAAATATTAATTTTATAAAAAATTGAGAGAAACAGGTTGACATTAACTAGACACAATAATTGCAAACCTTCTTAATTCTTCTTATTATAATTTTGGCAATAAAGGAAGGACTTGACACTATAAGAATATTATTGTAAAAGAGACAATGACAATAAATCTTAAATAAGAAATGTCCACTCTGGATGTCTGTACAAAAAGAAGAAAAGCAGCGGACGGAAATCATCAGAAATGTATCTATGGATACTTCAGCAAGAAATGAATTAATACACCTCTACTAAAGATTTGCCGTCATATTAACAGAGCGCACATTTAACAGACATAGGTATCTTCATTCATCAGCACAGTTGTAATCACTGTCCTCCGGGGGACATATTGAAGTCTTCAGTTCTTCTACAGGAGTCATTAATTGCAATAATGACACGCACACATAATAAACATACACAGAGATACATGCATACCACCACACACTCACACATACTGCATCCCAGCATACGGTGGCTCATGTATGTAGCCGTCCATCTGTGCAGAGCGGGAGGCTCCAAGCGGCTGGTGCTGATGACGTTGGCCTGAGGACTTCAGAGGACGGATCGCACCACCTAACAGTATCATCCTGTTTCAGTTCATCATCTCCTTCACCATCTAATCCCACAATCGAGATGCTAAACTCCTCCTGAGAAATTTTAAAGCTCTTAAGTGTCGGACGGAAATCTGTTATCTGGCATTTGCAAAACTCTTGAGGCTCATTTCAGTGCTGTTTGGTGGTGTAAGTTATAAAAACCGAAATAACAGACTCTTGTAATTTGAGGTATGTTTGTGAACAAGTATCATCTTTATTAACTTTGACACAACTTGGAAGGGCTTGTTTGTCATTTTTTATGTTTTGTTTATTTTTGAAAAGCCAGAGCTATAAAAAAAACATTTCATTTCTCTCCTCTCTTACACTGCCACTCTTCTTTCCCACTTGTTTTTGAAAAACTCTGGGACTCGGGGACAATAATTCCTCACCTCCCTACTGGTGACAAACATCTGGTCCTCACAAGGTAAACCCTTTATTTTCGGGCTCAGACGCTGGACAGGGTTCACCAGCTAGGTTAACTTTAGGGTTGAGTTTTAGACATTTACCGTTCATGGTTAATGTTAGTTAGGACTCATGAATTATAAAATGGCAGGTGTAGAAAGGCGCTACACGTTCTTTAAAGCTCAGAGGGTTCACGGTCCCATTGTGTTTTCTGTACAACTACAGCAGGAAACACAACTATTGGATTCACGGTGACATAAAATCCAGTTGTTAAAACCAATTTGCTTCTCTTTTAAAGTCTGGGTGTGTCTCACTGAAAACGGGTCCAAAAATAAAACAGTCAGTCTAAAGGTTAGATTAGTGTAAGATTTCAGTATGTGTGCATAGACTGTTCATTGTGGATTCCCAACCAGAATAACCTCAACGTGTAGAGATGATACACACAAACAACTGACTCACCTCGACCTCTGGAGCTCTCACACATTTATCCTGAGGTCAGCGGTGGGTGAAGGTGCTAGGATGGGAGGATGGATGAGGGCTGGCTGGGTGTGTGTGTGTGGGCAGATAAATGGACAGTAGGTTGTCCACAGATGAATGGACGGACTGATCTTTTCCCTCCGAGTTTGCCAGGTGTCATTGATCAGCCTGCTCCTCCACGCCGCATTTTTAATTACTTGGTGAGATAACAAATTAGACGAGGCGGCGGGGGGCTGCGAGCGCAGAGGTGAGGCCAGACTGGGATCGCTCGGGGTCCTCATCAAAGACTACCGTTGGCGGCCGCGGACGCTGGGATCAGGCACGGAAGGCGGGAGAAAAAGAATCTGTCCCGTCGCGATGTGTGCAAAGTGATTCGCGCTTGTTAGCAGAAGAAGGCGGAGGCAGCGGAGCTCATTGTCACAGAGACAAGCAATGACCTGATAGTCAGCGGCAACCTGATTCACCCTGATTTGGATTAAATGTCATGATTTGTAAAAACAGTTACTGATCTTTTGCCGTGCTGGCGACGCGACTCTGTGGAGGGCAACGGCGGTCTGACAGTCGGTCCGACCGTTGGTTGGTTCCGGACAGGACTCTGACATCTGTGAGGTGGCTTGCGGTGAAGGTTCAGGGCACCACGCAGAGCATCCCGACGTCTGCGGTGACTCCCTGACGCTTCCTCCGTCACCTCCAGCAGGTCACAGTGCACCGCTCAGTCGAGCGTGGGCGTTTGCTCCCCAGCCGCGTGATCGTCCTGCTGTACATTGCCACGTTGTGTCATGTAAGAGTATGAATTTGCCGCCGCGTGGCGCCTGGACATCAACGAAGCGTACTCTTTTCACATTTTGTGTCACTCTGCGTTGCACCTCCGCAGTGTCGCCACACGTGCTTTATGACCTCATCTCTGCTGCCTGTTCGCTCCGAGACAGCTGAAGGCAGCACACTGCCTTTCAGTGCAGCTATTGCTATAACGAACTTGCTGTAATTTGTATGTTGACTGATGGGTAATGTTGAAATAGCGGCGTGTGTGTGAGCAATAAAGGCTCTGTCACTCTGTATTTTCATATTAATTCAGTGGCTGGATGCGCCTGTGACAAATTTCCTCAGGGAGTGTAAAATCTATCTTATCTGTCATCTTAGCTTACCTTGTTATTGAAAATAAGAATTACACATTCCCAGGTGTGTGTTTTGTTACAGGTGAAGTAATATAGAGCGACGGTGTAATGCATTCTGCTGGAGTTATTTTTTTTCTGTTTCCTTTTCCTTTATTTGTTCCCGCCTGTCCTCAGGTTTCCTTCCGTGTGTATGATTGTGGCTGTGGCGTCGTGTTCGAAAGGGTTCGCCGCAGAAAGAAGCCGTAATCTGATGGGAAATCTGAGGCGTCGCATCGGGACGCAGCGATGACAATGCTGTTCAAGGCATAATAAACTGGGAGCAAAGCAGAAGATAATTTGCTTTATGTGACCAGGGTGTCGACACCGAGCATCATCCCGAGGTGTCGCTCAAATCCTCTCAACCCACTGTGCATGTAACACCACCCAAAGATGGACCTCTTCTCTGGGAGAGATTATTTCAGCTGATGCGACGTTTTCATTTGTTTGGAGCCGTGTTTGTGTCCGTCTGATGAATGTACGTCCGATATTCAGTCCGATGACTCCCAAAACGTCTTCTATGACAGTTGGACCGTACCATTCATTCAAATGGATGGTATCAATGAGACCAACGTACACCCCACCCCCCTCAGAGCTGTATTCAGTTACTTTGAATGCAAACACAGGCAACGCAGCGTGAAATCAGATCGCAGTTACACTTATTACTGACTTACCTCTTCCTGACAAATTAGCTGCTCGGGGGAGTTTTTGCTGCCCCCAGAACTCCAGGACCTTCAGTGTTAAGACACGCCTTGCCACTGAAAGATGTACCTGTCAACCACATTGAACCCAGTTTGAACATGGATGTGCAGATGTACTTTGACCGACATCACTACGTCCTGTAAAGCTCCCCCTTCTGCAGGCCGCAGCGGTGCAGCTTGGGCCCAGAGCTGAAGCACCTGCCTCATACATAACCGGTTATCTGGCGGAGCGAAGGCACGCGCCATCGCTCCTGAGCCACTGAATATTTATTTAGGAATGCAGGTTTGCTATCAAGGTCAAACAGGCTCGGCTCTACCGTCACAGCAGAGCCATTTACCTCCCTGAGGTGGTGGTGGGGGAGTGATAGCGGGGAGAAAGAGACAGGAAGAGAAAGAGGGTGGGATGTAAAGACACTGCAACTTTTTTGTGCCTTTCTCTGCTTGCATTTGTCTTCACACTCGCCCAGGACGGTCGGCCAACGGCAGAACTTTGTATTTCTTTTCTTCGAGCCCCGGTGCTTTGGGGAAAAACGCTCAGCCATTTTTAAATATCTGCTCAACATTCACACTGCTATCAGCTTTTTCTTTTTTCCTCGACAAACACCCGTGCATGCAGAGAGCGTCCTATCTAAATGAGCGCGGTGCCTGGCTGCGAAGTGACGCTGACAAAGTGTTGAAATGTGCTTAAGGATTTATCTCTCCACCTGTGTAATGACTCGCTGTATTGTTGTGTTTATCTACAAGAGAACATAGAGGGAAGTTATGGATGCCGGCGATACGTGTTGACACCTCAGACTGTGATTAAAAAGCTTTTCAATGCTACATGGGGGGGCGATAGCTCATCTTCCTCACCTTCGCATCCTGATTCTAGTCTTCGCTGCAGTGGGGGAGTTTGCACGGGTTAATCACTAAATTGTCGTCCATCGTTTCTGGGGTTTTTTGTGTTGGTGCCATGTCTCATCATCTTCCACCTCACCTCTCCCTTTGACTTTGGTTCTTCTTCCTCCTCGAGTGTCACTCTTCATGATTTTATTCATTAGGTCTTGTTCTCTGCAACTCGTCCTCCATCTCCTGCTCTTCCCCAACTGCCATTACTTTCTCTTAATTTCCTCATTGTTATTACATCTTCTCAACCTCCTCCTCCGGATTCCCGGCTGTTAGGTGAAGTGGAATTGAATATTCCTGTTATGCTGCACCCTTAGGCAGCCGTATGGGGCTAGTAACCACTCCACCACTGACCCAAATCAACCACAGAGACACACCTTTAAAACAGCCAAGCAACATAAAGACATACAAACAACCAAGACACTAAATCAAGGCTACCAACAGACACTCGTGCTGGCCAGGTGCACCAGGATGCTGCCCACCTGGGAAGAGCTGGGGAGGACAGGAGAGGAGTAGGGACAAACAGCAGGGCGGCTGTGGCTCAGAGGGTAGTGCGGGTTGGTGGTTCAATCCCAGCTCCTCCTGTCCACATGTCGAAGTGTCCCTGGGCAAGGCACTGAACTGTGTCCCCATCGCTGTGTGAATGGGTGAATTAGTCTACTGTTAAAGCTTAGAGTACCGTCACAGCGCTTTGGGAACTGTTTCAACGGTTGAAAAGCGCCATATGAGCAAGAGACCATTTACAGCACAGGTCTACACGAACCGCCGTAATGTCCCAAAAAATAGGAGGAGGTGAAAGACGAGAGGATCAAATTGAGAGGAAACCTTTTTGACACGTGTCAGATAGACTGAGTCAGACTGCCGAGGCCTCGTTTGGACAGCCAGGTTGTCAAGAGCATAACTGATATGGTCACCTGGCCGTGTCTCTTCCTCTGCCCCGCGCCCTCCCGGCTAGGGGGGGGGGGGGGGGGGGGGGGGGGGGGGGGGGGGGGGGGGGGGGGGGGGGGGGGGGGGGGGGGGGGGGGGGGG
>JAVQJF010015681.1:0-15147 GCA_036023855.1 Gadopsis marmoratus | reverse complement strand
AATAAGCAGATCCTTCATTATCTTCTTTGACACAGCTGAGATTCTGCTCAAACAAACTGCTTGTGTGGATGAAGTGAATCTGTACATGAAGTCATTGAACAGACTTTACTGATGGGATATGAACAAACTGAAGGTTTACATGATGAATAAACCAACAGGAACTAAGTATTTTCTCCTCGTCTTCATTCCAGAGTTTCAGACAAAGCTGATGTTTTTTAAAAATTTTCTAATATAATTGTTTTAATAATTACTCTCTCAACTTTGTAGATCACAACCTGTGATCTTTGAGAAAAGTCAAAGGCTCTTCACTCCTCAGTATTTAGCTCCTTTTTAGTATCATACATATACTGTACATCACAAAGTGAATGTATATGTGTAAACCTGACAAATGCAGATATATAAGTAATGCACAATATTAGTCTCTTAATGTTGGACACGTTCGTCTAGTGTTGGTGTCCTTCTCTTAACTGGTAAAACCCTACGCAGAACTGTAAATCAGTAGAGTGTGAAGGTTGTGGGGAAAATATCCCTCCATTTATTACACATCTTCATTTAAAAACCTTCATTTAAATGTGTCCTGTTAACGAATAGCAGCCACACACACACATCATACACTCATTACATTACCTCTCTCCATCACCTGTGGTGGAAATCTGAACTTTGAACACACAGCGCTTGATATTATCAAGGAAGTTTATTTTCGTTTCTGCAGAAACTGACCACCGTCTACACACCTCAACGTGGCATGCAGAGAACGGCCCAGAAGAATAATCTGTTGTTATTGGCAGGACATGTTAATCAGTTTTGACGCTATCAGTGTGCTGATTGGTGGAAAACACCTGCATGAAGCAGGAAGAAAAGCCTTTTGAATTGTTTGCCAGATGCGTAGAAATGCGTTCATCATGCCAGCTGTCAGTAAAGCTGCACCTGAACGCCTCACCTGCAGTGAAGCCATCGCTGCTGCAGAAGAACACAAGGCCTGCAGCTTCCAGAGAGTCCGACCCTGAGCAGTCAGAGGCCCCTCTCTGTTTGGGGTTGGTAAATCATTCCTAATAAAATAATTTCCATCTCAATGATTTTTGGGGGTTGCTTCAAAAGGAAGAAAGAATAATGCTAGATATCCTTTAATTTTAATCAAAATATCAGTTACTTATATTTGAATTTCTGTGAAATTGTCTCTAACTGTGGACATGATGTCCTCATCCCATGTATAAAACATCTTCCCTATCCTAATCCTAGTGCATCGTTTTCCTCCTCACATTTTCTGAATTCATTTATATTCTGGGGGCCAGAATTCAGACTCATGACCTCATTATATCTAAAGTCCTAAAGTTTTCTGTCCTGGTTCTGACCATCACTTGATAAGACAAATGGGAAGCAGCCTTTACGGTTGTTTGGTAACCCAGTCACACACTGATGGTGACGGAGCTGCCATGCAAGGTGCTGACCTCCAGCAGGAGCATCTTAGGGTTCAGTGTCTTGCCCAAAGACACTTCAACATGTGTGGGGGCTGAACTTTCAAATTAACCCGTTAGAACCACAAGAACCACGAGTAGCCAACCAGTAATTAAGCTAAACAGTTAACGAGTTCTTCATTCATTGTACATTCAATGTGAAATATCCCTTTGAACTGAGGGAGGAAAGACATTTGGGACAGTTTATAAGAGAAATGTATAAATTCGATGGCTTTTACTGCGTTCAATACTGTGAAATGTGCAGTCCTCTTTACTCTCACGAACCTAAAATTGTATCAGTCCACTCGATTTCATGAAAAGATTTGTGAAAGAAAATACACCAGAGAAAAGGTGAGTAAAATAATTACCCCCTCTACAATATTGTGAAAGAGACGACTCTTTTATTAAAACCCCTTATACCTCCACATTTTGAAATAACGCTCGCTTTGCTTTGAACAGCCAAAATCACACACACACACACACACACACACATATATTTGCTTTAAATGTTTACTTGCAAATCATCCTTCACATAAAAGGTAATAGAAGACTGTGTTTTATTACAAACACACATAAAACAAAATCAATCTGTCTCTCTGTCTCTCTTCGCGGTGCCCAGAGGTGGAGGTGAGAAGTGCTGTCCAAAGCCCCAGTTTGCACTTCAAAGGGTTTCGTGGGTGGAGGACAGACGCCTGCGGTGAGCTGCAGCAGAGTCATGAAAGGAGCGACTGCTGGAGTTTAACCTCCAGTCAAACACCAGATCAACACAGACGGACGCTTCACATCCAGCCAGGAGGAAGCGGGCGGTTGGGATGGACAGGACGATGGTCCTGGACTACGGCCCCTTAGCCACCAAACTATGATTTAGCCGTTGTAGTTTCGGGGATTCAGTGTAGCCGGACATCTTTGTGTGGATGCAAACTGTAAATGCAGTTTCCAAATGCAGCTTAGTGTGGACGTGCCGTGTACCCCAAAATAAGTTTCGCCATGACCCCGTCTGAAGGCAAAAGTGTTTCTAGCTGTTCCCATCGGCCACTCTGGGAAGCAGAGCGAAAGGCCTGTTATCGTAAAGAGGTAACTGTGCAAATATCGGGGTCACAAATTTCTTTGTTCGCATGAAGTGACTGAAATAGTTGCATGAAGGCTGTAAAAGGAGAGCTTGATAAAGAGGCTAACTCTCTCACCTCTGCACAGCTGGCCAAGCACCTCGTGAAGTGGGTGTGAATGTCGAACTGGCGGTTTTGGAAAGTGTCAGAGCGGCCAGTTCCAACATCAGAAAGCTGTGTGTGTGTTTGTTCTGTGCACAGATGTATTCAAACCTTTATCTGAAGCTTATACGAGGCTTCAGCAGTCTGAGTTAGACAAATCAAGCGAGTGTCCTCCAACGTTTCAGACGGTTTGGTACAAAATGTGCCACAAATTTGATTGACCGATCACGATTTGGACAGTACCATTACGTCCTACTGTGAAACTACACCCGCGATGTGATTTAGTTTAACAGCCGAACATGTGACGACGTGGCTACAAGTTCCTGTAGTGGAAAAACAATCCCTTTCAGCGCTCTGAATTTTTGGGGACCCCTGCTGGATCCAGTCCAAGAACATGGTGACATTGACATAAAAGTGTTTTGTTTTCCCAGAAACCATTTTGGACATTGCTTAGTCAGTTTTCCCTCCAGCTCACTTTAGCTGACAGCATAAAGGTTTCTGCTCCAAGCCGTCGACTGTCTGCTTTTATTTCCTGCTTGGAAATGCAGTTGGCCTTCAACATGTCATACCGACCTGGAGTCTGTCTGCTCACAGAATCCACTCATCAACAACTGGTTCTGACTTATTGCACCCAAACATCCCAAAGCAGCCAGCCAATCGGCAGCCACCTCTCGTCTAATGACAACGCTGCGACTGTTTGAACGTTTCATTGACTTTGCTGATTACACTTGTCAATATTCTGCTGAGGGTCGGTGCACACCGCCGCCCCTTCAACTGAAGGAACGTTAAATATCTGTGAATATTTCTCCACTCAGTGAGTCAGCACAACTTGTATTAAAGGAGTATTTCTACTTTTTCATAGTTTACCTTTCTGTTGACAAAGGTTGTTGAACATCAGTAAGTCCGACAGCAGAGAGCCGCCCAGCTGCTGCTCAGATTTATGGCTTTTAAAATCAGATATTTCCAGCTGCTCAGTGAAGATGGACATCGGACTACTTCGATTCCACCAGCAAACAGTTAATCAAGCGAAGCCAAGCGTTGACCCACAGTAACCCATAGCTAGAAATAAACTGACGTACAGACACATGGAGGCGATTATTTTTCCCTTGAGTCAGTATTATCTCCATTAGAGAAGAAGCAGTTGTGAAAAAAGGATTCTTCAAAATAACATGTGATCCTAAACAAAATTGGAAAACCACGTAGATGATCCCGGACCCTCGACTGACCCCAAAGTATCATCTACCTTAGTTTGCAATCATTCTTAACCGTGCTGCTGTTTCCACATGGATCCCAGCCGCTGTGGTCTCCATGCTGCATTAGCTGCTGTAGCCACACAGCTGTATCTATAGTGTGTTAGCTCCAGACCTGCTCAAGGCTTAGCTACCCAGGCTACGTGCGTTGACTCTGGGCATGTAACCCTCTAACTAGGGCTGCCTCCTTCGATGTGGAAAACTAAGGGACACAAATGAAGCTGGGGGGGTCTGGGGATCCTCCGGCATGAGATTTTGAGTGTCAGACACTTCATTTCTGTTATAATAATTTTATGCACCAATTTCAAAGTCCTCTGCTGCTCTCAACATGAACGTAAAGGGGCTGCATCAGTTAAACATCACATCATAGACAAAATGTTTGGTCTGTCTCCGCTGGAGGCATATGCGTCCTCATTTTATCATTTCTCGTGTCCCAAGCACGTGAAGCTGTAGTGCATGCATCAGAGCAGGGTGTGCACGAAGGTACGGGACAAATCACGGATCAAGTATTGATTCGCGTTGCATTTTATTTTTCGATACGGCACAACATGGCAACCCTACACCTAACCCAGACAACCCCCACTTCCTGCGGTTTGAGTTGCAGGGAGACCACATTGAAAATGCAGTTTATCTTCAGGTGGCGACCTGCAGGCAGAGGCCACCGGGCATCCTAAACTAAATCCCTCACATATTTTAAAACATTCTCTCCCTCCATCTCATCAAATCCATCGGTTTAAATTTTGAATAACCCCTCCTCGTGTTCGGTCCTGCCCCTGCATCCTGTTTCAACAGTAAATCCATCCCATCAGGCCGAGTGAAGCACCTCCCTGGTGACATAATGTTGTAATATTGTGTACAGCGTACAGTTGTGACATGCGGACGCCTGCATTAGAGTAATTACACAAACAGGATCTTATTTTTTTTATTCTTTTTTTGGCCGTTGTCAGTCATCTGACTTTAGCAGACGCTTGGCGTGCCATCTGTGAGGCCAAAGCCTTTAATCACCTCTAAGTCCGTTGGACGACCCGGCAAAGGTCCTTAAGAGCTTAAAAAGCACAACCGGCACACTTTCACACACATTTACACATCAGCTCTGAGAGATATTTTTAGGTAACCTCTGGATAATTACCGTCTGTCGGACAGTTTTGGTCTCTATGGTGATCTTATCGACATCTTATTCTCATGTGCCATCGTAAGCGACGCTGCAGGGCCATTAGTTGTCTTCTTTAAACTAACTAGGGCGACTAACCAGGCGACGAGATTAAAACACCACGAAAGGGAGCAGATTTGGCAGGAGTGGCCCGTAACATGGCAGCGCTGTTGGTTTGATGACCTACAGAAGACCACAGGCGGCTGCGGGGGGACCAGGAGTGAACGAGGACCTGAACATCACCAAGGTCGACTAACATTTGGTAGAGTGCTGCTTTTGGTCTTTATTTTAATTGTATGGTTCTAATTTTGTTCAGGCAAAATAAAGAATTGTATTTATTTTCTGATACTGCGTATAAAAAATAAATATTCATATATTTCACCCAAAAAACGAAATATATTTATATAATAAGATATTTTCTCACTTAGTGGTGTTGCTCCATGCAGGTAGTTTTGCCTTTATCTTCCAGCCTTTGAGATTTCTGCCTCCACACGAACACAGTGGAGGGGACTAGAATTTAACTTGCCTTAAACTACTGAAAGATTACATTCATAAAATTCAGAGTCCCTGTTATTCTGGATACTGTTTCCAGAGAGTATTTCTTAAATGTCCTTAAAGGTACTGTTACGTTTGGCCTTCTGTTTAGCCCACGCTCTTTATTTCCACACAGCGCATCAGTGTTTCTGTTGGTCGACCGCGTGAACTCACAGGTGAACAAAGGTGAACTCTGACAGGCTGCGAAACAGGCCTTAAAACAGGAAACGTGTCCTTAAACCTGTCAGTTGTGGGGCCTGAGGATTGGGGCACCAACGATGGACGGCAACGCATGCTGTCAAATAATGGCAAAAAAAAACCCCCCAAACAAGCTGGTTCCCAGTGAAGTGAATAAGAGACAGGTTATTATTCTTTTTGTGATTTGCTGTAAATGCTAAATGAATGAAGAAAAATATTTAAATTCAGGCATATATGTTTGAATAACAACAACAACTCCCTTCCATTTCAAACGTGGACATGTCGATTCACATAGTGCCGCACAACATCGGCTACTTTTGGGTTTTCTTTATTCACGAGAGACGCTGTTGCACAGTGGTGTTAAATGTAAACCTGGTCCGTCCACACTGGACATAATAATATAAACGCCATGTGTGGATTCATCCCAGCTGTCAGGCTCAGGCGCTCACTTCACGCTCACCTGGCAGCCTTTTTATTTTGTGTTTTATTACACGCTGTATGTACTACGTCACATTCCTATATTGACACAGACCACCATAAGTGTAGTTACATAATCATGCAATATACTATTCGGGTGTCTGCTGTCATAGTGAAAACTCATCGCATGTACTTTTGCTTGAGAGGGAAGCGACTGACAGTTATTAGTAGGTATATTCCCACAGAGTCACGCTGGGCTGCACACCTTGCTGCAGGCGGGGCTATAATTAGCCCCCCCCCAGCATGTTGGGGGGGGTGACACACACTTCCGTAAAGCAGGAAGCAGTGTAGTAATGTGTCGTCGTTAATCTGAACCGTCAGCTGTTTGTACCTACAGGTAAGTCCACCCGTCCCCCCACCCCCCCGCCTCGCTAACGTCTCCCCCGGGTGTGAGCGTCTCTGGGGCCGCCTGCGCCGTTCGGGCTCCACGGAGACGTTAGCTTCCGCGATGCTAATTCCGCCCAGCAGCCGGGGCTCGTTCGTGGCAGCTTGAGCCCGCGACTGAGGCTCTCTGCGTGTCCGGTGCCGCGACTGTTTCACACCGGCCCGGTAAACGTGCCATTTATTTATTTATCGTGTTGTTTTTGTTTCAATCCTCCAGAGTCGCAGTTCCGACGCCGGGTGACCGCAGGGGACGCTACATGGAGGCTAACTAACCCAGGACCAGTCGGTGCTCGGCTAACAGGACGGGCTGCGGGACATTAAAGGCACCACAATGCCAGCCGGTAAGGGGCGTGCGTGTGCGTGCGTGTGCGCGCGGGATGATACTACACACACACACACACACACACACACAAGTGTTGCGTTCACGGTCACAGTTTGGGCTAATTACATCCGGCAACAGGAGGATCAAAGTTCAAAGAAAAGTGCCGTGATGCGTTCACTGTCACTGCTTGCGTGCGGCATTTGGAGGCTCCTGGTGTCTCCGTGCCAACCTGTAAGTCCCGCAACTGATGTCCACTAGTATCGATTAATCATGAGACTGTATCATTTTGTTGTTGTTGTTGTTGTTGTTGACACACTTAAGATAAGGTGAAACTTTATTATCCTCAGTGGGGAAATCGCAGTAGCACTAAATAAGTATAGCATGCGAAAGAAAAATAGAAGGTAAAAAATGTGTGTGTGTGTATAAATACATACAAAAACCACAGAATTCGCATTATTGCACATATGGCCATTAAAAGTCTTGTTTTGTCAAAAACACAAATGCATCTATTTAACTGTCATGGAGGGATATCTAAATATTTGAGAATCAATACAATCTTGCCATTTTTGCTTTAAAAAATGTTTCATTAAATTAATAATCTCGATCTATACTCTTAATAATATTTTTATTATTATTATTATTATTGTTATTATGATGATGACTTTTTCCTAAAATCCAACCCTACATGTAAATTCTCCTGCCTGCTCTCTCTGCGGCGGCTGGTCGACTTCTTCGGAGCAGTTTGTATTTAACGTTCAGAGAACATGCAGAGAGCTCTGGGGTCTCAGAGGGAACTTCATAAAGTTCAGAGTTCAAGTACAGCGTCTACATGCTGTTGCTGACGTCGCACACTAGTCTTCAAACTATAGAAATACGTTGCAGTGAAACTATACCTTTTTATACAACTTACTCAGCGCAAACGTTGATGCTGATCAAAAAAATCTGTTTAACTCAAAATGTTTGTCAGTACATTTAAAAAAAAAAAAAAAGTAAGTATACACTACTTAATCTATTTTATTACTTTGAGCATTTGGGTTTACAGTAGAGACCCATCTCTTCTTTAAATCTGGTGTTTTTTTTTCCAACCTGTGTTCTCGCCGTCTTCCGCCTCCACCTTTGTTGTGCTGCTTTCCAAATAAACTTCCAACTTTTACAGAAAATAATTTTGGACGCGTGTGTCCAAATGAACAGAAATTTAAAAATGATTTTTTTCCCCCATTTTATTGACCGAACAATAAATCAATCAATTGTGTGCTAATAATAATATAATAATGATGATGATGAACAGATTTTGTGCAAAGTCTTTTAACCGTTATGTTTGGGTATATGCTTGAATTCATATATACTCGTTGAAAAATGTTCAACATACATTTATGTTTACAACATAACATTTGAAATGAAACGATCCTGTCGTCGCATTTGTTTGGTGTCTCCTGGAATTCATAGTGACGGTCATTCATAGTGTCCTGTTGGGCATCATGTCGCCGAGTCTTAGTCAATAATTCAACTTTTAAACCCTGTTGTCTTGCAGCCTCTGTAACGCCGATCCTCTCAATGCAACTCACCGTAAAGAAGCATTATGACAGTCAAACATGGCCTAAATCCTTTTGATTCATTCCTGTGTCCTGACGTTAACCTCGCTCTAATCTTGAACACGCGGCCGGCAGAGCGGCGTGTAAACAAACGAGACACGTGGCTTCAGGAAGTGTGTGTGTGTGTGTGTTCGTTGTTTCTATTTGGGGAAATTTGGGCTGCTGAGACGCACGAAGTAGGATGAGAAATGGGAGCCTGTGGCCCCTCCAGACGGGCTCTCGTGTGTTTTTTTTTTTTTTTTTGGGGCAGTGAGGCGGAGCTGCTGATGTGTCTGGATGTTGGCCTGCGAGCGGCGTCCGACAGCTTCAAGGACTCTGCAGCCCTGCGGGGCCTCGCGTCGCCTCTGTAATTACTCCCGGCGGTAAACTGCTGATGACATTAGCGGTAATGTGACACCTTCAACATCGATCCCGTGTGTGTGTGTGTGTGTGTGTGTGTGTGTGTCAGACGTGGACAAATACGCTGCAGACGACAGGAGCTGGCCGTGGTCTTCGTGCTGTGTCTGACGTGGTTTGGAAGCGATTCTCTTTTTTTCCGGTTGGTCCCTGAGGACCGTTACTCTGTGTAAGCCTGTCGTGTCTCAAGCTGAGATGCAGATGATTTTGCAGTTCCTTCCGTTTGCTAGGCATCCCAGAATCCCTTCCACTTCCTGGGCGACGTATTGAAATCTAAAAATGTCTACATCGAGTAAATGGATAAATAAAATGGCTGCTCCTCATTAATTGCCTTCCGTCCTTCTCCAGTGTAGGAAGTCCTTCAACACTTTGGAAAGACGATCGTGTGATGTGACCGGAGCTTTCAGTCACATCACACGAGCTTCCTAACGTCATGGATTTTGCCCCGTCGTCATGGAAATCAGGGTTCGACATTAACCACGGCCCTGTGTCCTGTGGCCACGAGAAGCTAGTTTCATCCCTGCACCGCGAGCCTTCGTCAAAGCAACGCTCCACTTCCACAAACATCCAGACTCCTTAGGAAGATTCCTTAATGTCTTTGCATTTACTGAAGTGTCACAGTTGAGGAAGGCTGTTTTTTAAGTGGCCTTAAATGGCCTTTCCTGGATTGTCTTTACATAACTTCACACCAAGAAAATGTGAACGGAAGCTTTTAACCCCGTCGACGCCGACGCACTGATTTTTACGTTTGGAGTTGGTCGAATCGCTGGGTTTAATGCTGAATCGGGTGTCGCTGCTTTAGCGTCAAACGAACACATCGAGGCCACTTCCAGCGGTGACCTGTGATAGTTTGAGCCGCACAGAGACGGAACGTGGAGTGCTGCGTTTAGTGCCGCCGCTATTAATAATCCACACTGATTTCCTGTGTGCTGCTCCATTTCGTAGCCCTGACTCCTGGGTCTGTCGTGGTTTAGAGGCTCTCATTATCCTCAAAGTGTTAACCACCTCAATTAAGTCATTATGTGGGACAAACCCGCCGTCGCTCACACTCTCTGCTGCTGCTGCTCGTCGAGATCGACTGAGCCGTCAGATTAGCACACGGTTAGATATGCAGAGATAAACGGACGGATGGAAGGATGTTCGCTGGGAGACACACTTCCCAGTCTTTGTGTTGAGACCTTCGTGTTTTTCCCCACTTTGCAGAGAGTAATCTGCTTCCAGAGAAAAGCTGTGAAGGCGGACAGATTCGTCTTCATTGAAGGAGATGATTAGTGTGCAGCATGACGCTGTCAAATCGTTTATTTTGCGCCATGCCTGGTCAGGCCTTTCCATTTTTGCGAAAGCGGAAGTAAACGATCGAGCGGCAAATGGCGGCAGCTCTTGGTTGGAAAAGCTAGACGCTGGCGGCTGAGGAGCTACCACAGGCTGTGTGCAGCGAATGTAAAGCTAATGTTAGCCAAGTCGCTAACCTGAATCGTAGTAAGCTAATGGGGCTAGCAGTCGGCTGGTTCGACATTAACCGGGGTCACAGGAAGTGACTTACAGGGAACTTTTCAATTTAAACAAATTATTATAAAAACATATTTGTCACCAGGGATTAGAGATGAGGGGGACAAAAGGCATAACTGAAGTAGTAACAGCAGAATAGTCTTTGTAAATGACTTCCGTCAGCAATCGGAAGTGAACCAATGTCCCCTTTTCTTTATGAGGACACAGCGTGCGACGCCTTCGTGATCAAGCCTTCACGTCGGCTCGCGTGAGTCCAAAAGAGGGAAAAGCCAGTGCTTTATGTTCCCAGCGTGTTAGAAATGTGTCCTAACTGGATCTGGACCACCTGCAGCGAGCATTCCTGTGGGTTTTTAAGATCTTAAAGGTTGCGTCGGACCCGATTCCCCGTCGCCCAGCGTGCATCTGCGTCCCAGGTGGAACGGGAGGATTTGAGATGCAGAGGAAAATCAAAGTGAATCAAACCCAGCGGGCCTCGGCGTTGTTTTGATGCTCCGCCGGCTAATTGTGTGCGTGCAGACGGTTCCTCCCTCAGTTGTTGGCTGTGATTTTGTATGCGTAGTGGAAGACGGTTTGTTCTGCAAAGGAGGATTTGGCCTAAATATAACTTCAAAGGAGACGTGCCTCCGCCGGTCGCATCTTTGCAGAGCGGGAAGCTTTTATCTTTGCCTGCTGTTTTGTGTGACGCCCAACAAGGAGGGTTTTACCGTTTTCATCTGGCCTGTTTTTGTAGTCGGATGTTTGCTTGTGTCTCTATCAACATCAGACAGGCGTCGGTACAGAGACGACGGCGGCGTGTGAAATGTCTGAGCAGGAAACGACAGGTTTACTTCAGATGACGCCTTTCTGTTGTTCCTTTTTCATGCAGAATTGGCTGCATGTTCTCTGCAGGTTGACAGCAAAGTATTTGTATGCAAATTACAATGTTCTGAATCAGGGGACGTTGATGCTTTGAAACAAAATGGCTCTTTGGCTCACTGGTAAAACTAAATTTAAATATTTCTTTTTTTTTTTTCTTCTAAGGAATAGTTTCACAAATAATATGCATGTCACTCATGTTGTTTTTGTAGTTGAAACAGCATTTAAAATGACAAGAAACAATATGTAATCCACATACACATTTAATATCATAATGTTGGATGTTCTGGAGACCTGGAGAGTATCGCTCGCCCGTTCTCAGCAGGTGGAGGAAGTTCATTCTGCTCTTTCCCCTCGGCTGCAAAAATATAATTTGTATTTCAGGAGGTGGATGACATTTACTTGTTGATATTTAGTGTTTATTAGAAGCCTGACGTGTCAGTCTAACCTTCACATGAGGGAACAACATGCCCGGAAAAGTGAGTACTTTTTGTTCAGCCTGTGCACAAGTCGCCACATAGATGGCAAATATTTAGCTGTTAATATAAACCCTGCAGTCTCTTTGCTGCCTGTAAACTCATACGGGCCCAAAATGCCAAATTATCAGTTAGAAAAGGTACGTGGCGATGACTGTCCATCGTTGTCCTGAATGTCGGGTCGTCCTCGGCTCTGGGCGCATCATGTATTTGTTTTTGCTGTTCCATCAGTACTAGAAACGCAACTGTACAGAGTCGTTGCTATGGGAACAATGCGCCGTCTCGTAAACTGGCAGGTTTCGGAGCGTTGCAGGTCGGTGCAAGTTGCAAGTTTCAACTCGTCTCGTCACGGATCTTTGGTTTGAACTGGGCTGTTAGGCTGCCGGTGCATCACGGTCCGTCTGGATAAAATGTGAAGTCTAGCTGGTCACCAGCGTTGGTGCGTTTGGTTGTTTTTTGCAAGCAAACCCAAATCCATTCGCTAAAGAACAAACACTGCATGTTGCAGATGTAGAACGCTATAACTTCTCTGAGAACCTTGTGGTCTTTTTGGTGCCGATGAAGCTGGTTGTCTTTTGTTCTGGAAAAGTGTATATTTTGGAGATATTTATCAAATTAAATTCAGTACTAAAGCTGAGGTTTTCCCTCCGTTTTGTCAGGAATTGATTTTAAGGAAGGAAAGTGGGGTCTTTTTAGATAAAAATCTGATTTGTGTGTTGTTGTTGTTGTTGTTGTTGTTTTAAAGAGCCATTCACAACCAGAGAGTCATGAGCTGTTCAACCAAAATGTAATTTCTCCAGATTGTCCAGAAGTGTCACAAGAACGGTAGTGAAATAAAAATAGATTGTTACCAGACAGATCAATAATCCTCAACCAATCATCCAGCTGAAATAATGTACTTTTTTTATTGTGAGACTTTGGCTGAGTCCAGGGAAAATAAACAAATATTTCAGTGTTGTTTTTTTTGGGGGGGAAATATTCTACATGACTGTGATTTCTGTGTGTTTTCAGCTCACAGACTCTAAAATTAGTGTCTGAGCTGTCAGAGTGTCGTGATAGAAGCTGCCGCAGCCATCTGTGACACACACACACACACACACGTTTGTATTCTATACTTGTGAGGACCCTTTTCGACATGTTGCTTTCCACAGGCCTTGTTTGGTCCAGACGTTCCGTGCAGAACAGCGGAAACTTGGTCTGACCAAAAGAGGTGCGGTGTCCGTCCGGGTCAAACTGAACTGCGGGTCGGTTCGCTTTCGGTGTGGAAAACATTTATTCAGGCTGGTTCAGACTGTCGGGGCTAGAAGGCAACACGCCGGTGTGTCGTGTGTAGTTCTTTGGTAAACGATATAACAAACAGGCAAACCTGGGTCGGACCTTGGTTCTGCCTTTCAGGTGTGAGGAGGCCCAGAGTCTAACCCCGAGCTAAGAGCTGAGAAAATGTTCTGACTGTAGTCCTCTCAGTTTCTAAAATGTTTCTAAATGCATTTTCCAGAAATATCCTACTTTTGTTTTTCTTACTAAAGCTGTACTCACTTTTGGGAAATCTCCCCAAATTGCACAATCAATATAAAGGGTAGTTACTCTTTAATGAATTTATAATTCATTTGATTAAATTACAGAAACTCCTCACTTTCCAATATTGTTCACGTTAGTCCAAATTAAAGACTTTGTGTAAATTGTCCTCCCCTTTTTTCCAGAAGGGTCTAAAATCCTCGCGTACTGTAGAAGCACGTGCACACATCAGGAAACTGAAGCTGCTCAGTCACTCTGCTGCAGAGGCCCACGCACACTTTGCACGGACGCACACGCTCGTTTTAAAATGCTAAATTCCTTCAACAGCAGTCCCCCTCGGTAAATCTGCATAATTACACTCCAATCAGGATGATTAAAACACCTTCAGCCCAGCACACACACACACACACACACAACCCCCATTATTCATGCCATCTCCCCAGTGTGTGCGTTTGGTGTTTAACGTGTCCCCTACCCTCGTCTCTCGGGGGGGGGGGTTGAGTGTTTAAGCCGTTTGGACTCGAGTGTGCAGCTTCACCTGCAGCATAGCACACATCTGCTGCTGCCGCCGCCGCCAGCGAGGGGAAGCACAAACGCTGCAAGGTCAGAGATGAGAGTCTGTTTGTGAGGGAGGGGGGGTGGAAACGCAGAGAGAGGGAGAGAGACGGCGGCGTCGAGGTCCACCTGGCAGGCCGTACTCCTCCTCTTCGCCGCCAACAAGATGGATTCAGAGAACAGCGAGTGGGGTAGGGGGCTGCTTTATAATGTGTGTGTGTGTGTGTGTAGGACAGTGACGGAGTAAGGGGCACAAACAGAGTCCAGGTCTGTGCCTCGGTGAGCGAGCGTGCACGGCGGCGGCCATTGATCTGCTCTCTGTCTGAGCCATCGAGCCCACTCATCCCCACCGTCCAATCGCCTGCCTGGTCCCGTTCGACTGGCGCACCGCGAGACCAATCGGTGCCACGGCACAGATTTCATGTTGAGGGACAATGTGACTCCGGTGACTGATGAGTTGTAGCTGTCGTTGTTGTTGTTTTTTATGAATTAAAGCTCCTGCGGTGTGTCTGTGTGGGACTGACTCACATCATTGTAGCTCCTGAAAGTTTAAAATGCCTCCAAAATCATCTTGTTTATAGTCGTTTATACTCGTGATATCTTATATAAATATAGCTTTTAATTTGTGCATTTTTGTATTTGTATTACAGGATTTATATTAATGGAAGTGTTTTGTATGAAATCATCCTGGATGTGCTGATTCTTGTCTAGATTTTCAAGCTAATTTTTTTCCAGCTTCATGTATTTCCATGTACATTTTTAACTAACGTCCCTCAGCCAGTAACCGAGCCTCCATGACGTGTTCTCCACGCGCAGACTGTCGGCGTACAGACGGTGTCCACAGGTGACTCCGAGCATGAAGGACTGTGTGTGGTTGCTTGGGTGGTTTGCGGTCGACCTTGAGCCTCAGGCCGGCAGATGTTTGATTGGCAGCAGCACTGAAGCAGCAGAGGTCATCTGTTGTCTTTCATGCTACGTTAAAGTCCCCGCTAGAGAGAGAGAGACACACACACACGTTTGTATGTGTTATACTTGTGAGAACTACATCACAACCTGAACCTTAAACTTAAATGGTAAAAAAGCCTTCTGAAGAAGTGAGGACTGGACAAGCTGAGATCAGCTGTAACATCAGACAGCAGGGCGCCCTCAGTGGTCCAAACTGTGTGTTCTGACTCCTTTCTATCAGAACCAGCATCACTGTTTCAGCAGTTTGAGCTACAGAAGCTCTTCTGTTGGATCGGACCACACGGTCCAGACTTCACTGAGCCTTGG
>JAVQJF010015677.1:0-18923 GCA_036023855.1 Gadopsis marmoratus | reverse complement strand
ATAGGAAGACACGGAGAGAGAGAGACAGAGAAACAGAAACGGACACGGAGAGAGGGAGAGAATAGAAAGAGCGAGAGATACAGACAGAGGCAGACATACAGAGAAACAGAGACAGGGATTGTGAGAAAGAGGTAGAGTCTTTGAACGTGGAAATACATGGAATAAAATGCAGATGTATGGGGGTTTTGTTTTCCAATTATTATAAAATATATTTTTGCATTTTCTTTCTTTTCTCACCTGTATTTTCATTGTTGCTGCTGCCATTTTATTTAAATTAGCTTTATTGATTGTTATTTTCTTGTTTTATTTTCCTTTTTTTCTTACTCGCAGGTGTAGAAGGTGCTGATCGCAGGTCATGTAACCTCTGATGACGGCTTTACACCAAAAGTGTCGGCATCCTTGTCAGCCCATTTATTCCAATCACAAATTGTTTTAAAAATGTCCCGAAAGGAGGACATTGTGTTTCATTTTGTGCAATTTTAAAAACCTGATGGTAAAACTACCTTTTAGTTTTTGTTCCCATGTTAAGATACAAACGTCAGGTATATTTAAACAATTTTGGATCAAAAAATTCAAGTTGAAGGAGATAAAAGATTACAGATGACAGTCACATCTTCTCTCAGCGGTGTAGTTTCTGCGTTCATGCTCAGATGTTTTGGTCCTGTCTTTCCATCCTCCTCCTCCTCCTCCTCCTCCTCACCCGTCTCTCCCCCTCTTGTCCCAGCAGGAGCCTGAGGGCGATGTGGAGGCTCCGATCGACTCAGACGCACTGATTCAAACTCGGGTCAGAGAGCTGAGTGTCGACTGTGGAGCGTCAGCAGCAGGTAAACACAGCTGCTCTCTGCTTCCTCGGTCACTTGACAGGTGATGTGACATCATAGTCTGCCTTTACGGTGTAGTTTGGAGCACTTTTTTGAAACCACTTGGGGGTGCTGTTGGTATCTCAGTTGATATCAGGGCATGAACTTTAAACCTGTATTAATTGCCACTTGGTGACAGTGCATCATTGAGTGAAGTTAAAATGCTAGAAAACATCATCTGGAATCCAATATTCATGTATCTCCTTTTAGCTCTGGTCTCCACCATCTCCTGAAGAAAACATTCTGGCTCTTTAGCTGCTAAAAGTGCCACTTTCTTCACCAGCCGGTCTCTAACTGTGCCTGTCTGCCGTTTGCTGCTGGACAGCGGCTTCATCGGAGCTTTTATTCTGTGGAAACAGTCGCAGGCTGTAAAACAAACACAATGAGTTAAAAGATGCTAAAAGGCTTCGGGCAGAGTCGAGCGAGACATTTTAGCGGGTTCGTCAACAGCAAGTGACACCTTTCAGATTATGCAGTTAAGTGATTAATATGGATTAAAGCATCTTTGAAAGCCACCCTGAAAAGTTATTGATCTGGTTTCATCGCAGACTTTTAGTGTCAAATATTCAAAAAATAAAAATCACAACTCAAGGTCAGCGTGGCGGACGACCATGAGATGTAACTGAAAGCTTTGAGAAATGCCTTTTAATAAAAAAAAGATTCTTATTGTCAAACTGCTGTTTCAAAGGTCAAGAATTAACTTTGACATTTCACGGTCCAGATGTTGTTTCAGAGACGTACACAGTTTTGGATGTGAGATAACATCAGATGATCACGTGGGTCTCTTTCAAACTGAATTCACCTTTCACTCGTTTGCTTTCTGAGTCTCAGTTAATTGAATGTAAAATGCAACATTATACGGCAAATAATAAATACATTAGTTATTGATGAATCTTTGGAAACTGACAACTGTTAGTGTCCTTAATTCCCCAACTGTTCTCAGCTGCTCTCATTGATTTTTAGTCCTTTCAGAGTGTGAAACAGAAACTGTTTAATTTGCTAATGGCGATGTGGGGTAAAAATCAGTGTTGCGATATTTAAACATGCTTCCCGCTGTTAGATTCGTCGTCTGATCTCTGTTTTGTTGCCTCCAGCGGCCCCTTCCCTGTGAGAGAGACCAAACCATTCAACAACGTCGAAAGTTGCTTACTTCAAGAGGAAATATGCGGAGGAGGAGGATTTACACGGAGGCCTACATGGATATTTTCAAAAAGTATGAACCTGTTCTTTTCCTTTTAGTGTCCACATTCTTTTTCACCGTTAGAGCGAATCTTCAGCAAAAATCGGGATTTGATTTAACGACCTGTCTGAGGTGTTTGTTCGTCTTTCCAAATATTTCTGCCAATATTTCAAATAGGCGACTCTCATGTTCCACGTTCCCTCATATTTTACTCTTACCTCTCTGCTTCATTTTTGTCCTCCTTGACCTTCACCACGTCCTCCATCAGTCCTCACTTCCCTTTACATTCATTTCTTTATTTGTTGTCCTAAAGAGTCGCAGACGATACTCCGCTCTGTCTCTGCGTTTATGCAGATGAATCCTTTATGTTCGTGACAGGATTCACTTCACATTGAAATCCAGATCACTACGGGTGTCAGAAGGTTACAGATTATGCTTAACTAGCTACCAAGTTGGCTTCGTCTGTGAAAATCCTACAGCAATTCTGTATGAGCAAAGGTTTTACTCTCTTGCTGGTTCCCTTGTTTGAGAAAAAAAGAAGTCAATTAAAAACATTGTGGACATGACTAAAGTGGGAAACCGTACCAATCTTACTTATTGGTATTTTATAAATTCAATCAGAGTAGATTTACAGTAGAAGGTCATAGCTTCTCTTTCAGTTTGTCCAATCAGATTTATCCTCTCTGGTCATGATATATATAAAACTTAATGTAACTGTAGAATAAATACAAATTCAACATGTTCATGATGACTGCCCGGCTATGCCGGCTAACATTAGCTCACTGGCTGCGTTGGCTAACGTGCTTGCTCCTGTCCAAACCCAGATTTCACTCATGTTATCACGACAGATCTTTACAGAAAATCATGATCTTTGTGAAACATCATGAGAAACATGAAAAAGTAGCAAAACCAGGTGAAACAAGATGAACAGTTTCTAAAAATAAATTAGCTAACTCGGGTAGCTAGCTTGCAAACATCGCCTAGTGGGACTGGGACTCACTTCCTGCTAACAAGCTAGCAAAGTCGAGCAACAATGATTACCTCGATTACTTGAGTTATTTAAACACAGTCTACCCTTTTTTAATTCTGTAAATGTCAATATAAAACTGATAATGTCCAGAAAGGTTGAAAATTAACCTGAATTGAGAAGGAAAGTTGAGAATGAATAAAATTACATTTCTGACCATGTCAAAGACAAATATACCCAAACACTGCTTGTTCTTGGTTATACTAAGACATGACTTTGACCACAAACCGCATCCTTCAAGAACTTGCAGACTGCCTAAAGTCAAAGAACTTCTCATGTCTCCTTTGAATTGTCTCCCGTTGATATGCACATCATTTACACCCTACAAAGTTGTGGTCATTGCATAAAATTCGGAACATCTGGCTCAAGCATGGAAGTGCTGTTACAGTATATTGTTGTCTGTACTTTTTCTGATTATCTGCTGACGTCTTCACGAGGAAATTATCCTTTTGTGCCACAGCTTTGATCCTGAGACTTTTATCTGATCTAAGCTTATTCCCTTTGATATCCTACGTCTAATCTGCTTATTGCCTCGCGTCAAGTAAAGATGTAAAATCACAAAGGAATCCCCTGCTGTTGTGTTTGTCCGCTGCAGCACCTGATACTACAGGAGGACCGGAGCTGCATCCTGAAGCTGTCCCTGGAGAAGCTGAGGTTCCTGGAGGACCCTGAGGCCTACCTGCGGCGTTCCGTCCTCATCAACAACCTGCTGAGGAAGATCCACCATGAGGAGGAGGAGCTGGAGCCCGAAGAGGAGGAGGAGGAGGAAGAAGAGGAAGTAGAAGAAGAGGAAGAAGAAGAGGCCATAGGAGAGAGGGAGCAGCGGCAGCTGTTGTACCCGGACAGGAAGAGGGTGAAGGTGCTGGTGATGGACTGCTGCTCTCCGGCGTTCGGCCTGGAGGAGCTGCAGCATTACCGACTGGTGCCCTGTTACCCGTCAACCGGATGCCTATACAGCCTGGGTACCTGCCCGGGCCTCGCCCCCAACCACCAGGTCCTTCTGTACAACCTGGACGACAATGGCTGACTGTCCAGACCTCACTTCTCTATGCTGGGAAATGCAACGTCGGTTCGTGTTACAGGCATGCGGACCTGTACTGTATGTTCAAAACCACCAGGAGGAAAGCTGCCGCAGTTTTGCCTCGGTTGTTCCCTTAGAACCTTTGAGGGAAACGTGTCGTAGGGTCTGTTTTGTCCGTTGCCCGGATGCCGCCTCCTCTCATCACCTTGCTAGGTGGCGGTGGACTTGAGACACTGAGAAACCCTGATGCTTCTCCTGCCTCAGGATCAGCTGGGTCTCTGACGTTGATGTCAAACTCATGTCACTGCCGTTTACTACAATGTGAGAGACCTGAAGCAGGCTGTCGGTGTTGTGTTATTGGTTTTTATGGTTATTGTTGCTCATGTGAACCGTGAGCATATTCAGGGATTTACAGACCGCAGGCAACTTTTGATGCAACTTGGCTTGCGTGGAGAATATGCGCTGATATGCTTCTGTTACCTTTTTATGCTACTGTGTGATTTGTGAAATATTCTGTGTGACATTCCATGGACTGTGTGAACCGTCATGGTATCTCATGGCTTATTCTCTGAGGTGCGTTTACTGCCTGTGGGATGTTTCTCGCTCTGTATTTGATGTCCTGTGTTCATTCAATAGGCTGCCATGATATTTTCTTTTTGCATCACTTTGCTGCCCTCTGCTGGTGAAAGAACTCACCTTGAAGCCCCTTGTTAGTGGCTGATGTGCTCAAATATCACAATGCAAGTAAGGATGGTACTTTAAGTCCCCCTATTTAGCATTTCTAAGCTTTATATTAACATGAGTAAATGGTTATAATGCAGTTGTGTTTATTAATGTTTTTGTCAACAACTATAACTCCTCCCAAAATGGAAGCTGGCAAATGACAATATAGTAAAATACAGATATAATATAAAATATGACTTCACGTGAGAAGTTATCATTGTTGACAAATACTGTACATTAATAAACACTTAAAGGGTCCATATACCTGCGTACAACTGTGTGTTTTAAACCACATATTAAACGTTTATAATGCTAAATAGTGGGAATTCAAGTAAGGTTTTACAGATAAAAGGGTTATAATGTGTCTTTACTTTTCCGTTTTTAGTTATATGGTGAAAGAAGTCATGTTTTGCTTTTATGTGGTTTAAAAAACAAAAAAAGGAAAAAGGCATCTGTTCTCATTTTCTTCAGCTCTAACAGGCCACACACAAAAACATTCTGCTCCCAAATAATTTGTCTGTGAATTATTTTCAGCCCCGTTGTGTTTTAAAGCTGAATTTCAGAGAGCAGACAGTCTTTAAATTGGTGATATATTCCACCTCTTCTAACTGTCCTTCCTGGTTATAACATCAGATGCAAGGTTGTCACACGGACAACACAGGTTTTTCTTTATAAAGCTGACTAATCTGCTGTAGGCCATTAATGACTCATCCTTTCTCAGTGTCTCTTTCTGTGCTGGGAGTGTTCGGTGTCTCTGTGCGGGAGTTTCACTGGGTTTCAACACTGGCATCTTGATAACAATGGAAACAACAACAGCAAACTGCAGGCAACTATTAAAGAGAAGCTTGATATTTTAAAACAAGAATTTATATTTTGATGAAAATGCATATTCCATATTTAAGAAACTATTTTGAAAAACGGCAATTCAACTTTTTTCAGGTGATTGAAATTCAAATAAAGTATGTAAGGTGGCAATGTTTTTGTGTATTGATGCATCTACCTACCTGTCTGTCTGTCTGTCTGTCTACCTGTCTGTCTACCTGTCTGTCTGTCTGTCTGTCTGTCTGTCTGTCTGTCTGTCTGTCTGTCTGTCTACCTGTCTGTCTGTCTACCTGTCTGTCTGTCCTCAGAGGTTAACGTCAAAATATGTTTAACTTGCGCAATGATATGCGCAGTCACGTTACATCGTGACGTATATCGTGGGTGCGCGCCGGATCTACTGTTGCCTTCACATGCTCCTACCAAAGTCGAACTTTAGAGTTTCATGTCGTAAATGCCTTCGGTGCCCAATTAAGTATCCAGATCCCAAAACAGTCCCCTCTGGGAACAACATAATGGCGATGTGTTACAAAATTTTCTTCATTCTTCATCGTAAGATATTTTCAATATGTCATGTTTATATTTTTGTTAACATCCTTGTGTTTTTGCATCTTCGTGTTCAGAGGTTTGTGACGAAAGCAGAACATTTCCAGGGGTTGACATTTTAAACAAAGCCTTACATATGTAGCTGAGACAATAAAACGTCTCCTTCATAATCAACACAATTCAATGTCACTGGAGGGACATTTTAATACAGTCTACATGCAGGGCTGTAGCCAGGATTGTAGAAATACTTAGGTCATGAGACCACGTCCCCCAAATGCACCACACACCTCTAAGGGTTTTATTATACACAGAACTTTTCTAACTTATTTAACATATAAAGAAATATATAACATTATGTATATACAAGTCATGTGTCTCTGTAAGTTGCAGACAAACACATATCATATACGTACATATCGAATGGGTGCGTGTGTTTGTAGGCTGTAAATCCTCCCCCTATAACCGGTCGAACGGGACCAAAGTTGGACGCTGGACCAAGAGTTGCGAAATGTCCGACGGCACTAGAAGGCAACGGGGCAGGCGCGCTCCCGGCTGCTCCGTAGGTCTGTGTCAGTGGCAGGATTCTACCCGGCCAGCGGGACGCTGAACGCAGCCGAACGCTGTCGAACCAGAACCGAGCCGTTGCCGTCTTACAGAAAACGACGTTTCGCCTTTGTTTGAACAATACTACCCGCCGTGATAACGTGTTATAGTTTAAAAAACTATAACACTGTTATAGTTTCGCGGTTCACTTGTGAGCAGCATGATGCGCGGGTTAGCTAGCTAACGTTAGCCGAGGAGCTAGCGTCCATCACCCAGTGTTTGTGGGGGGGGGGGGTAGCGGAGTCCGTGTTCCTTCTTTCGGCCGTGTGGAGGTGAAAAAACCGGACTAACCATGGAGGAAAATAACCGTCTTGTGGAACTATTCCACTATCTACAAGACCCCCACCTCGTCGCCCGCTTTCAGCGTATTTGTGGGGTTCGCGGGACGTTTTCGAGAACCGTCTACGCTGGTAGCAGCAGCAAGGCAGCGGACTGGACTCACTCGCACAACAACGGGTCTTGCTACCAGCACATCGCGGCGGGAAATGAGAGTGAAGGCTTTGCCGTCATCGGAGCTGGAGAGGTGGATAAAGTACAACCGACAGAGGTGGGTGTTCGGAGGAGGATTGCCGATTGTAGCGATGCGACAAGCCACGGGGCCGTATGTGAACCCCCCCCCCAGAACGGGGCAGTGATGTCCGCTGCGGGCAGTAACGGTCGCAGCCTCGCTGGGGCCGCCGCCGCCGCCGCCGCGGGCCAGGGCGTCCCCAGCGGGGCCGGGTCAGAGGAGGGGGGAACGGAGGAGGCCAGAGAAGTCCCGGGTCCTCCCGGGCGTAGCACGGTGAAGCCCCTCCGCAAAAACTCTCTAACGGGCGACGCCGGGCACGAGTTCCAGATCGAGAACCGGTTCCTGTACTACCTGTTCACGTTCGGAACCGAGCTGGGCAACGAGTTCTTCTACATCACCTTCTTCCCCTTCGTCATATGGAACGTGGACGCCTTCGTGGGCAGGAGGCTGATCATGCTGTGGGTCTGGGTCATGTACCTGGGACAGTGCACCAAGGACGTGATGGGCTGGGCCCGGCCCGCTTCGCCGCCTGTGGTCAAAGTGGAGATGTTCTACAACTCGGAGTACAGCATGCCGTCCACACACGCCATGTCGGGCACTGCGATCCCCTTGTCCCTGTTCTTCATGACCTACGGCCGGTGGGAGGTACAGTAACGCCGTCTTGTGTGCTGTCAAAGGGTTACAAACACGTTTGCAGGAGAGGAGGAGAAGCTGGCAGCAGCTACTTCCTCATGATTTCTAAAAGATTAAATTCGACTTAAGTTCCTCTTGGGGTGTTTCGCAACAGCAAGCCTGTCTTTCATTGCGGCGAGTGGTGACAACCGGAAGCAAACTGCACCCCCACTCAGCGGTGACCCTTCGCCTGCTTGTGCAACACGAGATTTAATACTGCTGCTCCACATTCACCATGTTGGACTACATTTAGGAAGCATTCTGAAGGGATACGAAATCTATTTGTTATCATCAATTAATTAGTCTAACAGCACAATATATTGACTAGCCAGCATATGTCTTCTGAGATATGCAACAATGAAATGTAAGTCAATCCATGCACACAGCCTCAAATATATATGAATATACAATTACATCTCTGGGTTTTTCTTTTCCAGGCCTGGTGTCCATTTTCCCCTCAGCGTAAGAAGGAATTTGTTTTGCAGCATATTGTGCAGAGATTTACATGTGACTCAGTTTTTCACTGCCTTGCTCAACGACACAGTGACATTGGCTGATTTGGGGACGCGTCGGTGATCTGCTAGTACACATGGCCTATGTAATCTGCCCCCCCCCCAGACATACTACAACAACACAAGTAAACATGTGCAGCTCTTGATACAGGATCGCTGAGACTTTGTCTTCTGAAGCAGCGTCATTAACAATTAACGTGCAGTCGGCCCAGTAGGTACGGTGACCGACGCTGTGCATGAGCTCTTTTCTTTACTACTGCAGTGAAATCAAGCTCACTGTGGACACAACAAGACTAACTGTCGGACCCACTCTCAACGCACAGCATAGAAGCACGTTTTTAGATGGAAATCGGTGTAAAAATGGCAAAAGGGTCATTTGTTCGGTGGGGATACAAATTCAAACCAATGTCTTTGACTTTGGGTCACTGTCTGTTGATGACAGCACATATTCTGCCTTCTGTTTTCCAGCATTGATAAAGCTCCCAAAAATGCACCGAAGTGTCCCAAATCACCGTGATAACGTCCCTGCTGGAATTTTGTTTCAACAAGCTGCTCTCTGTTGTTCTTTCCTTCGTCTCCTTCTATTCGCTCCGGAGGAACAACCCTCCATTGTGTCCGGTCTGCTGGAGCCAACAGAAAGTCTGTGTAGTCCACTTCTGTTGGCCGACGGTGCATCCACACAGTGAGGAGCACGATGGGCAAACTGCAGGAAGTCCACTTGAGTTGCTAGAGGACTGACGGACACCATTATCATGCTCCTCAGCTGAGTAAAGCTTTTATCCAAGATATCTGCTCTTTGTTGTAGAGCTGAAACAATAAGTCGGTTTGTCGAATAGTCCATTAATCGGCGTACTATAGACAACAATCCATTATAACAAGTATTTGGAGGGCTTGACATCAACCATGGCCCGTAGCCACGTAAACTTACTTTGTGGTCACTATATACTCCATGTAGGTGGTGGCCCCCTGTGGTCGCCAAGTTTCATCCCTTTACTGCAAACCTTCACCAGAGAAACGTTACATTTCCACAAACGTCCAGATTCCTTAGGAGAACTAAGAGACTGAGAGAGAATATACTGTATGTTCCATGCGTTTTCAGTTTAAATGAATCATTATAAAAATATATTTTCATGCTGTTAATGTCTTCATTGATCGAAGTGTCACAGTTAAGAAAGGCTGTGTTAAGTTGCCTTTTCTGGATTGTTTTTACATGACTTTACATTTTGGCCACCAAAAATATACTTTGGACACCAAATGTAGGGGCTTGGTGACCCGCCGGGCGGGCGCTTTAAAATAGTAGTTTCTCTCCCTGAATTGTGTCCCAACAAATACTACACTACACTGGTGAATGTACATAAATTGAGTGTACTTATAATGTGGGCAGTGGTACAACGGCTCCAGCAATGGAACATTTTGATTGTAGGACTCCTACGATGATTATCTGCAGTTGCAGGCCAGTATTGCTCAAGAGGACCTCAGGTGCTGTTATTGCTGCTGTAGCTGCCGTTTTGTGTTTCAGTATAATCCCCATCATCCCCTATTATGTTCTCCGAGACATTTCTTGGTGTTGAACAGTGGTGTTGGTGTTGGGGGGGGGGGGAATTGCGTTCGGTATTGTGTTGCTTGAACCACAGTAGGTGAGACAGCTTGATTTATGACACTCTGCCTCCTCGTCTGTCTGACAAAGCAGGAGAGAGTCGACCTCTGAGCTCCGACTGTGGGACTCCAAGATAAGACTGATTTAGGTCTCTCGCGTCTCCTCACGGGCACAACGGCAGGTCCTCCTCTGCAAGCACGCGAGCAGTGCGACATTTCATAAAAGCTCTCCGAATTTCTTCATGTCTTGTTTAAACACTTTGACCAAAACAATCTACTGTTCAAGGTCTTACAACACAAGCCTCTGACCTTCTGTGTGGAACAACAGATAAGAGACTTTGGTCTCAAATGTCATTCTTTAACTTTGCCCCCACTGGGATGTAAAAAGGGATTTAAGCATTTAAAGTCAGTGTGTTGATTGATACCTGCAAAGAACAAACTGCACCTCATGTCTGGCTTTCCTCAGGTCTTCTATCCTCCTTTAAGCTGTCTGCCGTCGCTGCACCTCCAGCTTTAGGCCTTTATTATCCTGCTGTGCTGGAGGCACGTGGGAGCACCAGTACACTTTATTGATTTGATAGATTTTGGTTTTAGTTCCAACCTGCATGGTCTTGTTCAACACATCAGGTCATAGTTTTTAACACATGTTTTACTAAACCAACTCTGGCTTTGCACCAGATATATCTTATAGAATAAAAGAGTTTTTCTTACCTGTAATCTACCTTTCCAGGAAATACACCTCAACAAATACTGTTTTAGCCATAAAGCAAATCTACTGAAAATAATTTTTCTTTGTCAGTTTCTCTCCAATCAACAGATTCTCCACAATATAACCCGATTACATTTTTCTATAAATCAACTTTGGGCTTTATGCCATAGCATTGTTGTAGTTGTCTGATTTCACTCAATGACTAGTTTTACATGCACAAAATATGTTGTTTTTTTGCCCTTATTCTGAAAAAGACAATATTCCTACGAAACTGTTTACATGGCTAATGAAAAAAAAATTAATATATAAAATATGGAAAAGTGGAATCGTTGGATCCATTTAGCTTCTTTGCCTCAAATTTTGTTTTCCATTATGGCGGATTTGTTCGATTGTACAATCTCAGCCTCCCACTTTCATTTGTTCAACCATCTGATATTTGTGCATATCCAAAAACCTGTTGACGCTCTACCCCTCCAAAGAATGCTCCTAAAACCTGAATAATACTATAGATAGTGTAATGAAGTGACACGTCATGTCTTAACTCAAAAAAGTGGGTTTAGTTTCAGGAATTGTAAAGATGCATCCAAATGAATTTGAGAGATTGAGAGACAACTCTCCAGTCTTCTGAAGGCAGGGTTCGTCCTTCACGTCCCCTGCTGCTTGCCATAGACGCTCTGTGCTCTCTCCTGCTGAATCGCTGCCTCAGCCCACTTGTCTGAGCAAAGCAGGAGTGTTTAGATTTGGATGGGTCACAGTCAGACGGACCTCCTCCAGCTCAGACTGCAACTAGAGCCAAATATCTCCCTGTGGAAGATACTGGTGAGAGGGAACGGAAGAGACGGGAGCCGCTCGAGGAGAGGAAAGTAGGAGAGAGAAGGCATGGGGGGAGGAAGTAGAGCGCAGATTAAACTAGACAGAAGATGAGAATAGATTTGGCGAGAGATGGAGAGGGCATGGAGGAGAGAAGAGGGGGATATATACAGAAAAGTGATGGGGAGGAAGAAGGATAAAGGAGGAGAAAATAGACCAAAGGGTAAATAGAGGGAGAGGAGAGGATGAGAGGTGGAAAACAGAATAGAGGAGAAGAGCAGATTAGACCACGAGGGAATGATGATGTAAATCCTCGTCATGGCAGAACAGAAAACATTGTGGTAAACAGGCTTTGTGTGAGACTTCCTCCCCCTGAGCAGGAACATTAGGTGGGAACGTCACCGCTTTTCCTGCGAGCGTGAATGAGTCGAACAGCACGGCATTTCCTCCAACTCCAGCCCTGAAAGCTTTACATTGTGTTTTCATGCAAACCGCAGATGAACATCAACCCAAAATCTCTTCTGTTACGTTCAAAAGACGGAAAGTAATGTTTGTTTTTCTTTAAGAGTTGCAGTACTGCAAACAGAAGAGGTTCGCATTCTGTTAAAATATGTGATGCAAGTTCAAATCCATGTACCCAAATTCAATTCTTGTGGCTGATGCAGCACCTGTGTGTTAGTTCGGGTATAGCTTAGTTTGAACATAGTACATTTACTTAATACTGAGCTTTTTTGTACTTCCATTTTATGCTACTTAATACTTCTACCTCACTACGTTGCAGAGCGTATTATTGTACTACATTTATCTGACAGCTGGGGTTATGGTGTAGAAAGATATTTGACATTAAAAATATGCCAACAGTGTATAAAGAAGTTAAAATTATCTCCGCTTAGCAACTACTCCTTTTGTTCTTAAATAGAGGACTTGTGACAGTATATTCTGACTTTGTGGTATTTCTACATTTACCTGAGTAAAGGACTTGAGTACTTCTTCCACCACAACAAAGGAACAAATTAGAACCTCTGAGACGAAAGGTTTCCTGAAACATCAGTGGTTGAGCTCTCCATCCACGAAATACTGGACTCACTAACTTGTTATGTATGTCTGTATTTTTCTTTGGTTTCTAATTGTATAGTTTATCTGGATACTGAAGTTCACATTTATCAAAAGCTTTTCTTTTGTTGACATTTGGAGCTGCAAATGTATGAAGTCGTCGCTTCCAGCTACCAAGTTAAACAAACCATAATAGTTAGAAGTAATTAGATCGGGCCTCGGGCTATTTCTGTGGTATTGTTGACGAAGAAGGATATTCACAACTTTGGTTTGTGCGTACCCACAATCCCCGACGCGTTTGCATGGTGGCAGTGTTGAAAGTCCAACACAGCACACACCCTGGGAGCCGTTTGGTTTGGGCGTGTGTGTCCATGTACATGTACGTACAGTATTATGTCACGTGAAGGAGCCCAGAGCAAACCCCACACTGAGGCTGACAGTCAATAAGCAGTATGCAGAGAACCACAAGCCACACAAAAGTAAGCACCATGCCTATTAAATGTTGCCTGATGCGGCCGCCGTGGCACCGCCGTGGTCACTGGCGCGAGGCCACAGCGCCGTGAAACCCGGGGACACATTTTTGCACACGGACAGAGGACGCGGTTTGGACAGGTGGTTTTCCCAAACACACCGTTGGTTGGTCTGAGTGTGTCGGGCGGCTGCGCCTGACCCGGCTTCACGGCTAATCCACGCACATAAAGATGCCTGTTTCCCCACCAACACCTTCCTCTGCACTGACCTCATTGTTGAAAGAGTTCTCAGTGTATAACGGACACTTTAAAGTGACGCCTGGTGGTTAGAGGCACACCTGCAGGAGAATCTCACAGGAGTTTATCTGACTGCATCACACAGTGACATATTTGAGGCAGCAGCTTGTGATCAGCTGTTGTGTTTTGTCCTTGAGTAAGACGCTTCTGCCTGCTGACTCTGGATCTAAATGGCTAAAATGTAAATGTTGACTTAATGCAATGTGTGTGATTCTGATATGCCAACTGCTGGTAGAAATGAGTTTAGGGGGTATATTTAAAATGCGCTGTGTGTCAATTTGGATCCTTCCATTAGTACACTTCATGCAGTACACTCACTGTGTACTTACTTGTGTAGCGTGTGGATTATCGACAGGGTCGTGTCCATTGTGCACTTACCCAGAAATGCAATGCAACATTTGACCGTTTTTTCTTCTTAATGCCAAATTGCAACCGGGCCACTGCATCATCGGCAACATTTGACTGCGACTGTGTCCCTCCAAAATATTTGCTCACTTGACTTCCAATTCAAATTCATTTAAATGTTCAGTGTAACAATCGCAACCATGGCCACCATTTTCAAAAGGGTTGGCGGTGCCATTGAGGGCGTGAAGTGAGCAGCGTTCCACACTCAACGTTGTCCACACACAGAACGTCAGTACGATATGTAAACAAGGCACACTGATTTTCATTTACTCCTCCATTAAGCACAAGCAAGTTTGTCTACTTCACCAAACACTACTTTGCAGATAAGCAGCCATTGTTTGGATGGAAGGTGACCTCTGTGTTACGGATCGGCAGCCACCTCTGGCAGTAGCAGCGTTCTGTCTTGTTCTTCATCAGGCTAATGCAGGTTGTAAAATGGCTCCTATGCTGTACATCAATGTTACAGCCATCTTTCAGTCCACTGCGTGTTTTAATTCGATCACCTTGAAACACTGACGGAAGACGTCTAACGTTGTTGCAGCGATGTTTCAACAAAGATAAAGTCAAATCAAAGTACACATTACTACGAGGAGAGCAGGGTTCAGAGAGCACAAATGATGCATCTTCTGCTATCTGCTTGTTCAAGATGCTGTTCGTGTTGCTCTCATTATCTCATTATCAGACCTGAGGCCCGTCGGGCCCGACGGCCCCTAGCCATAAAGTAAAAGGACTAGAGCTGTAAAACCAAGTCAAGTCAGTCTATTAGACGAGCGACAGAAAACTATCAGCTGCTTTGATAATCAATCAATGGTTTGAGTGCTGAACACTCTCTGGTTCCAGTTTCTCAAATGTGAAGACTTTATGCTTTTCCTTGTCCCGTGTGAACGGAATCCGAGTAGGTTTGCATTTTAGACTGTTGGTCAGACAAAACATAGAATTTAAAAATTGTCCCCCTCCGCTTTAGGAAACCGATTGGCATTTTCCCTACTCTCTGACAAAATGATGAATCAATTCATTGAGCAGAGACTTTGGCAGAGTGTTTGGTTTACAGTCTCAGTGTGGACCAGAGGCTTTGGGATGTCCGCTTGTTAAGTGTGCTGAAGACCTCCAAACTGCACCCTTTTTATTTTTCAGCTTTGGTTTTCTTCTCTGACGAGCTGCAGACGGCTGAATGACATAAAATGCACTGACAAATCCCAAGCTGAGTGTTATATCACATGTAGGCCTCGCAGCTCTGGATCTGATTTGAAGCCATGTTATTCATGTGACCCGAACCAAAAGTGAGGAACTGTGACTCAGCGCAGCTTTTTGCAGTCTACACTGATTAGAAAACACATAATCTGAGTCGCATGAGGGGAAAAGAATCTGACACTTGAACACTTTAAGCTGCAGTGTGAACCCAGCCCACCTTCCCCTCCCTCTCCGCTTTGCTACAGGCCGAGTACATCTGATAAGGAAACAGTGGAATTGCTGAAATATTTATGAGGTCCTTTGAGTCCAGTACACATGAGCAGATTATCATATCCACTATGTCACTGCAACATTTTATCAAGGCTTGAGCAAAGTGTATCTGAATGTCAACTCCAGCGCGCACAATCATTTTATTATCATTTTAATCAGACCAATAAAATATGCCATAGTGTTCTAGATTAGCTTTCATGCAGAGGCTCATTAACACATAATTATATATTGTATGATGTGAAGCATGGAGTCACAGCGCAGTGGGGCACTTTACATGCACTTAAATGACTGCAGCTTTGCACTCTATGCATAGCGGCGCTCTGTGGAGTTCTCTTGTACAGTCAGAAAAACTCACCAAAACCCATTGTGTGTAACAACTGTTTTAAATGCATTTCCTTCCTCACAAAACATTTTTATTACAAATTTGAAACCTGCATTGGTTCATCCATGCGTTATTGTCATTATCAAGTAAAAATCATCAAAAAAATGTTGTTTATAATATATAATGTTGTTTAATTAAATAACCTTTTGTTGAGTTTATTGTTAATCAAATCGTTTAATCTCCAAACACTGCAGGTGTGTGACGTTTATTGAAAATGGTTCCCTTTCTCCTCCACAGTACCCGTTCACAGTGGGCGTCAGCTTGGCTCTCTGCTGGTGTCTGCTGGTCTGCGTTAGCCGAATCTACATGGGAATGCACTCGGTCCTGGTAGGTACACACACACACACACACACAGACACACAGACACACACACACAGACACACACACACACAGACACACACACACACAGACACACACACACAGACACACACACACACACAGATTGTGTTGCCAACTGCATTGCCAGTTTGTCGTCATTCTGTCTGTTTGAACATGATAGCTGACATGTAAGAAAACAGGATCCAACCAGCAGCCGGTTCCGGTTCTGGTGTCAGCCTCACAACCAGGTGTGGAAGTGTAGAAGCACAGCACACAGACCAACTACGCGCGTTTACAACGCAACAAGGAGTTTGTGTGGAAAAACTGGAAACGTGTAGAAAAATAAGTTGGTAATTCTCCTGGCTAGTTTGACAGCTACAGAAGTAAAAAAGGGTACCTGGTACACCACAGGCTTCAGATTTCTTACTGGACCCTGATTGGCTCCAAACAAGCTGTGATGTCATAAATCCTGCCTGTACGTCCAGGTGGCAAACTCAGATTTCAGGTGAGCTCTGAGACACTTCACCCCTTCGGCAGATTAATGTGAAACCAAACATCACAATGAAGGAACAAGAAGCGAGGGGGGCTTTGTTGTTTGTGTGGTGTGATTATCAGGCAGGGTGTGAAGCAGGAAGGCTTTCCACCCTTGGGTTTAAGTGGATTTTAATCTGATCTTAAACCTCCAAACAATGCTTTTCCTGCTTTTGAAAATGTGGACAAACCAACCCAAGTTTTCCAGATCTGCCTGCCAGGAGTCTGCTACTCCTTTCCACCCAGCAGGGGTGTTACTGTAGAAGAGATGTAGCTGAGATGATGAACCTCTGCACTGTGTTTCTGCAGTGTATCAGCTGTTTTCTGAAGTAACTGTACAGTTTATTTTTGTTTTCTGAGTGAGTTTTCATTCCGGCATTTTAATCATCACACAGAGCAAAGTCCGTTCAGGCTGAAAGTTCACTATGCCCTGAAGGGACTCATTTGTAGTTTAATGAGAATGCCATGTTTTCTTTTCTCTGTGTTATGATGCATTCTGTTCCAAGCATCTTCTCTTTCTTTTGGGTTTTGTGCCAAACCTCTGCAGTTTCTTCCTGGACTACCTGTACGACAACATGCTCAGGCCTGCATCTGCCTACACTCAGTGCAGATGTAGGTGGTTAAGACAATAAACGGCCACGTCTCACAACTCCTACTGCAAAACTATCGAGGCATATCCACGCATGCAAAAACTTGCACCTGCACCTTTTGTCTGCTGCTCTCACGTTAGCAGATTGTTTTACAGGCAGCAGGCTGGCTGCGATCCCTGCTGTACAATACAGGAACAGTCATGGAAACACTGGGTGGGTGTGTTTACGCCTGGTTCCATACAGCATTACAGTATTCCTCTCTAGTCTGGGTTGTGAGAGACTCTGAATGTGTTGCCAAGAGAGAAGAAGGAAAAGCAATCGATAAAGCAAACATTTCTGTGGAAAATGAATTGCGTCCGCTGTACCTGAAAGACAGTGCTTCAGGGCATATTAAAGAGTGTAAAAATTCCTAATCAGGCATGTTGGCTTAAGAGAGATTTGAACCCTGGACATTATCTGCAAAGCAGCACCAGGCCACGGGCTGGTCACATTAACCCTCGTTATGGGGGAAATGATGTCAGTCCACGTGCACTGTTGGGGTCTGTCGTCGTGACAACAGTCCCCGTGGCCACGGCTGTGATGGATGGTGGCGTGGGAGCAGCAGACGTTGTGGTACGCTGGCCGTCCTCCAAAGGCAAACTTTAGAAGCTAATTCCACATCAGAGACTTTGTTTAAGGGCTTTTTGTGGCTGCCCGCCAGCGGTGTCGCGGTTAATACCGCCACCTCAGGAACCACTTGCACATCTTCCGCCTCACGGTGCTTTATATCTCACAAGAACTCTCTGTGACGTCTGTAACCGTCGCAACAGAAGAACTATTCCTGTTCCCGTTCTCCTCAGATAAAAGAGGCCTGACCCAGAAAAAGTAAGCTGATTCATTCATTCAGCAGTTGATTTCACTTACGATTCGCAGTGAGATAATTATAGGACGCAGGCCTGAGTCATCCTGCTGAACTGAGCTACAACTAGAGGCATGCCTGATTTGTTCTGGTATTTAACCAGATTCAACTGCATCCCAGCACCACGACTGTCTGCACAAATCAGACAAACAGTATTGTCTGATTGGGAGTTCACCACTGTGATCATGGTTTTTGTCACATGGAGTCAAATTACTTTTACGTATCAGGTGTCTGTAAAAGTTCTGCAAAGTGTTTTATCTTGATATAAATGGAGGACATACCCAAGATGACGTCCCTGGTTCCACGTTGCTTCGAGAGTTTTCAGCCAAGCAAATAAGGTCTGGATGCAAGTTCAATAAAACTGTTGAAGTGTCACTACACCCTAGAACCCTCTGTCAGGTGGGGCAACAACACCTGTAGGAGGCGTAGCCTCATAGTGTGTGGGTCAGGAGACACGGGGGAGACTGACTGACACTAATTAGAGTCTTTTTTGAAATATAAATATTTCATGACGTAGACAGGTCCCAACTGGTCGACTCTGTCAGCATTGGCCTCGCAGGTTCAGGGCTGATTTTACAAACAGTAGATGGTGTGTGAGTTCCTAAACAGTTCAGGAGACGTCTGCGTAACACGTCGCTGCGAGTCCACATATTGTGGCTCAGGAGGTAATTAATCCCATGGTTGGCGGTTCGATCCTGGCTCCTCCTGTCCGCATGTTGAAGTGTCCTTGGGCAAGAAACTGAACCCTAAATTGCCTCCTGATGGAGGCCAGCACCTTGCATGGGGAGACTAATCTGTAATCTGTGACCAGGAGGCAGAGCTGCAGTCCTACACGCTTCTCTGCGCTTCCACAGTTACCCACCCTAAACTCCACAGAGAGGGTGTCTGCCCCCCGACCACTTACATTAACTAAAACTAAAGTAAACAGAGGA
>JAVQJF010015672.1:0-29519 GCA_036023855.1 Gadopsis marmoratus | reverse complement strand
ATTTATCTCAAGTTGTCAGGAAAAAGTCTCACCCTCTGACTTTCTGTACCAACACAGCAGCAGAAGGAGAACAATCACGAAGACACCACCGACCAGCATAACGATCAACAGCACAGGAGGTGGAGAGCTGGACGCTGCAATGGTACATAATTAGTGTTAATTCATTTGATCTATGAAAGGATTTCTCAAAAGGGGATCAGAATCAAGGGTCTAGTGAACAGCACGAGAAAGCAGATGATATGGAAAAATGCATCATCGTTGCTGATTAGTTCTAGTCAGGCTGCACTGAGGAAGGTGTTTGTGTATCTATAAGTGGTCGTCTCTCCCATTTACTAGTGAGACTTTGGTACATCAGCCAACTACGACGACCTGGTTTCTCTCTAAACTCTGGCAAACACTGTCTGCTTGAAGCAGGAATATAACAACTCTTAGAAGTGAACATGGTTTTGAATTTTGCTCTGAAAATGTGAAACCATCATAAAGAAAAAGCAATGGGCCTTATGTAACATTGCACTGTGTAGGGTCACACAATGATGAGTCTGAATGTGGCCGTTATTGATGCAAACTATTAATGTAGAGTGTAGCCAACTACCACGTAACTGCACAGCCAGAGGTTTGTAGACTTGCAGGTGCTTCCACTAAGTATCTGAATCCTTTGTCAATGTGATATTTTAGTTTTTTATTTAGAATAAACATGTAAACATTTATAAAATGTTGTTCTCACTTTGTGATTATGGGGTGTTGAGTGTAGACAGATGAGGGAATACATTTATTTAAATGATTACTTTAGCATAGGGCTGCAACATAAGAAGATGTGAAAAAGTGAAATGTCTCAATAACTTCTGAGTGGGGGAGGCTGGACTCAGGGTGGATGCCAAAGAAAATACAAGAAACAGAACAAAACCCCTCCTAAACTACTGTCCTACCTAATCCCCAACAAAAGAACAAACAAAAGGCTGTCCAGCTAAAACTAAAGAAAGGCTCAGGAAAACCATACAGGTGCAGCACCACCCACTAACCTACTGTTCCTAACAGTCTCAAAACTACATGAGTGCGACGTACAGGGAGCCCCAGTCTTGCCTAGTCCAGCACACCCACCACATACCTTTCGTAACCAGTCTCCACAGAGACCGCCAAAACATCTTGTGTCGTCAATCGTTCTAAGCCAGTATGAACCACCAACCGCCAACACACCTCCTGGTCTACTCTTTATACTCCACCCTTTCCCAGCTGATTGGGTTGATTAGCCTAGACAGACACCTCTGGAGCTATTTACCAGGGCCGCACAGGTGGCATTCAATTATTGCCTACACCTGCAGAGAGGACTGGGGAACAGGGTCACAGACAAGCCCAACTAAGCTGTCGGCTGGTGCTTGACACGTAACACCTCCCACCATATAAACTCAAATGCCTCGTTTGAATTCCTCAAGTCCACCTCTACAGAACGTGACAAAGCACTAGTCACGGCATTTGCAGACCTGATCCACAACAGGAAATTTTATTGCTAATGAATTCAACTTTGGAGTTAGTTAAATCGTAGAACTGGTGACCATCACTAACAGAAGCCAGTCACTGTAGAAATTATGCTGTCAGATTGATTTATGCAAAATATCAATGATGCATCGCTCCTGTGTCTTTATCTCATTATACCATGGTACCTTCTTTCTTTTATCCTCCGGGAAATTGGCATCAACCTATGTCCGTCTTAAAATATTACCAGCAACATGTCTCAAATCTTCCTTCTTCCTGTGCAAAATCAGCTTTACAGACAGACAGACAGGCAGGCAGACTTGTTATTGGCAAATAGTGATATTTCAACATGCACACAGCACTTTGCAACAGAGCAACAACTTTTTACTCCAAAGGCATTACAACATATTTTTTTAATTACATTGAAATGAGCTCAAATGTGAGCAGACAAGAGTGTGGAGACATTCAGAGTACAAAAAGAAATATCCCACCAAAGCTGAACATTCACCATGCACTGGTAGTTGAATGTAGTTTAAACTGTATTCCTATTTCTTTTTCAATGTGTGATCAGCAGCAATACACACTTTGGGCTATTTGTATTCCACAGAGTTTCTTTCAGCTCAATTTACCAATACAACTCCAACCAGACCATAACATCTTATCTAATCTGCAGTATGTTGACACGCATTGATTTCTCTGTACCATTACAGAGTCACATCAGGTGTTTGTATGGTCTGAACTTGACCGTGGAACTGCTGGCAAGGTCAGGATTCGAGTTTAGTAATGCGGCTGGCAGAGTCCCTCTAAATGGTGTGTGTATTGGGTATATGTAAACAAATAAGTGTAAGATTCAGAGACAAACCTGCGTTTTAACTGTTTGAGCCAGGGGAGGCGGCAGGTGTGTGCGCTCGTACCTGTGTGATGTGAGGTGGAAAGCCTGTGTGCAGGCGTGGCCATAGGTCAACATCGCAAATAGCTATGTCTCCAGCAATCCTACCGGACACATGCATGAGTATTCAAACTCACCACAGGTGGTGGTGTGTGTATACTGCATACTGGTATGTATACTGTAGGCTTCATGGTATGTGTGATCAGCTAAAATGGGAAAATATACATGCATATCCTTGCACCACAGCTGGACACGCTTTGAAAATAAAGACCTCAGTCAGAGACTTTGAGAAACCTTCAGGCAGCAAGCAGGCAACCACTGACTAGCCGCATGAGAAAAATTGTTGTTTGTTCTACCACACATTAGGGATCTCGTGTACGCTTCCATTTAGCATCCAGACCATATGTGTGTCCATATTCAAAGATGTTAAAACGGTCGCTTTGAAGCGTCTTCATTTCTGTGAAGTCTTAATTTTAATTCATTTATATTTTTGTTATAGTATCTGAAATGTATGTTTTTGGTGGAATGCTTATACGTATGCAGGGCCATATAGGATATGTACAAAAATTTAAAAAAATTATCTTTATGTAACATATTCATTTATCAATCATAATGACAAAATATGGATTTCTACTGAGTCCCTATTAGTCCTGAAGTCCTGTGTAGATGAAAGATACATTTGATGTCGCTTGTAATTGTATTAGATTAAATATTATAAACAGCATTATAGTGGATGGTGAATGAAGCATAACTTACAACTGAAACTTTATCCTACTTTGCATATGTGCATGCAAACTGAAAAAGCGTTATAATGATAGCTGATGGGGGAATGGGGAAATGAAAAGTTAGCAATAAATAGAATAGGAAAATACTCTGTATCAACAAATATGCACAGGATCATACAGCCAAAATTGTACTGAGGAACAAACTTTGGACCTGACATTAACAAGATGTTCCTTAACTTTCTATGTATGTATTGATTTATTTAGTCGGTTAGATATTAATTCATGATGTCTGTAGAATTGAAATGTGCCTGCAGTTCAAGGTCATTTTCATGAGCTGGCGATGCCATCTTGAAACAGGTTTTATCTTTTGTCTGGGGCTATAAAGGTAGCCTCTTCTTCAACACCAGTGATGACAAAATATTTGACCAGCTGAAAAGAGGGAGCACCAAACACAACCTTTTGATTGGCCAGTGAGGAGGGGGTGTGTGTTTGCACTCTTTTTTGTGGGCATTAGTGATCAGAGCACTGGTCAAACTGGCAGACGTCCCTCTGGGTGTTTAGCCAGTTCAGACTGCTGCCAAGGTCCTGGCTTTTGATGGGTGTGTGAGCCCCCTTAACACACACAGCCCACCCCCTTACAAACTTTGCACCTGACATTAACAAGATGGTCTTTAACCTTTCTATTTACTGATTCATTTATTTGGTTAGAACCTGCAGAACTCATAAATGAATATCTTATTTCATAACATGAAGGGTCTAAACGCCGTTTCAACTCTCCTTATATAATACAATTCCACACACTGAACCCATCATTCGTTTTGTGGGTCGACAGAAGAAGTTCGATCTCTGTACTGAAGAATTTCCTCTAAAATGTCTTCTGTGAACGTCGGATGTCTTATCTGTGCGTTGAAGGCGGGTGCAGCCTGACGGCAGATAGCGCGAGCCGCCGCTCGGAGGGGGCGTGGTGAAACATGGGCTGAATGGCACGTTGTAAAAGGGGGCGGGGCCACAAGGGCACTGAGAACTACTACATCCAGCCCCCCCGGTGCCTCAGCGTCCCCAAACGGGCTGTAGACCGCGACAGTACCACTGCACGTGTTCGCTATCACCAAACGTTTTCCGCCCGAGTCCAACCGAGGAACCAGCCGTCCTGCTATGGCAAAGGGAGAGGGAGGTGAACAATACGCCAACAGCACTTTATTGAACAAACCGCCGGCCAGCTCGGATGGCGCCAAGCTCGCCAGGAAGGTGAGTTCATTAACTTAATTTCCGGTCCCCCCCCCCCCCCAAATCACCTCACCTCACTGGACAGGACAAGACGAAGAAGACGCTGCCGTCGACATTTGAACTGAACTGAATTGACGGCAGCAGCATCGCCGGTGAGGGCTGAGCCGCGTAGTAACGTGACGTTAAACCTTAGCTCTGGCGCGCGCGCGCGGTTGCTCATTCTGAAGGTTCCACGCGAGAGTTGGCCAAAATATGTCTCATTGGTGACTCGGTAAGTGATTTTAAATGAATGAAATAATTGGTTGAAAAAAAGTGAGAAATGCAACTAATTTCCATCGATGCTGCTCCGGTTGCCAGTCCCTCCCGCGAGCCCTCCGAGTATCACGAGACGCGATTCAAATGACTTGAATCGTAAAAACCGAGGCCAACACGGTTAAATATAGTAGGTTTCAGTCATGAGTTTTGTTTCTAGGCCGTAATGAGGGAGGCTTTCGGTGAACTCAGCGCCCCAGCAGCCGCACGGAGCTAAATTTAAATGCCGTAAATGCCACTTGTGTCAACTAGCTTTATGTTGAGCACCGGTGGCCTTTCTAAACATGGGCCCCGTGTTCGAACGTTAGCCCGTCAAATTAGTCCTGTAACGTTACGCTTGAAATTTTCTCATTTGCACTCCTTTGTCTCTCTAATTAATTGATTTTTTTACATATATAAAAAATTAAATAAAAATCATGGAATATTGCAGTCGCGCTGGAAAGGTGAGCCTCTCAAAAAAAAAAAAAACGCGTTAGGGTGTTTTCCACTGGCCCCGAACATTCACGTTATCTACATCCTTTTCAGAGTCTTTAAAAGATTCCGCCGTCAAATACGCGCTTTCTCGTGCAGCGTTCATGGTCTCCTCCGAAGCCCCCCCCCCCCCACATCTGAGCGACGGGGACTGCAGTTATAACACCTGTTGGCATTTGTACGTCGACATTATTACGAGGACTGTATCAAAACAGACGTGAATTTATTGATACGTGCCGTTCTGCTTCAGGAATACTGCGACGCAACACGTTGCATTGTACAAGCGAAGTGGGGAGTGTGGTGTATGCGTCAGCGTGTTAGTTTCCTGGCAAAGTAGTGGGTTGTTATGAAACAGCATATGAGCCATCTCGTCTTCCCAGTTTAGTATTTCAAGTGGTCTTTTTTAAAATTTTTTATCTCTCAAACGTCTCCTCGGCTGTTAGAGAACCCCCCCACTTAATTTGACGCTTCGAGTGCTTTTCTAAGGGTTACTTCCCATATTTCCGACATGCTTTGAATGCAGCAGGAAGCAACCACGAAGGCGACGTGTCAGTCACAGATGGAGCAGGCAGATGACAATTAAAACTATTGAGATTTATAAAAAATCTCTAATTGCAGCGTTAATCAACTGCTACCTTTTTTTTTTTTTTTTGGGTATCTGGAAAATCCCACCGGATCCAGGGCGTGCCCTTTGACTTAAGCATGTTTTCAGACTACAGTGGCAACCTATCATTACTGGATCACTGATGAGAGAAGTAGCAGCCTTTTCAGGTAGTAATAGGAGGCCAGTTTTTATGTCATGATTACAGAACACTGTTTCGCCTCCTCGTTAAACATACTGGGTGAGGCACACTGAATCTTAAAACGCACACAGTCCTCCTCTACTGCAACTGATGTTGTTAGCACGGGTAATGCAAAGAGGAGTGTTTTTAATGCACTGCCGTACGAACACATTTCTACAGTAGGTACATGACACAGTCGGTACAGCAAAAAGTGTTCTTCTTTCTTCAGGCATAGACAAGTCTTTAGCGACTGCTATTTGCCCAGTTTACAGCTGTTTAGATTAGTTACAATAGTTTGAGGGGTAATGTGCATCACATGGAGACATGACCTAAATCACCAGGTAGTCTCACAAATGCCAGCCATTGGTGTTCAGTCACTAAAGTTTGGATAATTGCTTCTATGTTCTGATGGTGCCGGTTTCTCATTTCAGCCCGAGTGTGTTTTGTCACCTAAACAATGGGTGTCATGGGTGTATCAACAAGATGGAGGCTGATCCATTAATTTACAGTCACAGTGATGCTTTGTGTTGTGGTCTGAGCCAAGATGAGGCCTTGTCTGTTTTTCTTCTCGTGCATATCATTGACTTGAGGATCACTGAAATGTGCCTGCAGTCCAAGGTCATTTTCATGAGCTGGCGATGCCATCTTGAAACAGGTTTAATCTTTTGTCAGAGGCTATAACGGTAGCCTCTTGGTTCAACACCAGTGCTGAAAAACTATTTGATCAGCTGAAATGAGGGCAGATTACGGAGCACCAAACACAACCTTTTGATTGGCCATGGAGGAGGGTGTGTCTTTGCTCTCTTTTTGTGGGCAGGAGTGATCAGAGCACTGGTCAAACAGGCAGACATCCCATTGGGTGTGTAGCCAGTTCAGACTGCTGCCAAGGTGCTGCGTCCTGGCTTTTGATGGGTGTGTGAGTGCGACCATGGTGTTGTCATGCCCTGGCACCAATCTGCGGAGATTTGTATTGCTGTTAGAGGGGTTGTTTAGGGTCCGTCTCTCTGAGGAAATTATTACATCTACAGTGGAGAACTGTTTCCCAGTGGCTGTCCATGACTTCTGCCAAACACGCAACATGATGGTTAGCTTTTGACCAGCTGAACTCTCGGTTCTCAACACTCTCTGGCGATTAAGAATTTAGGCCACATTCCTTATGAGACTCTGAAAAACGTGGTGTCTTAATCAGACTAGTGAGAAATGGGCAACACTGAGGATTGGATATTGGATTTTGTCTGCACGGGTATAAAATGTCATCATCCTGCTTCCACTTCAGGGTTAATATAGTTGATACATTTACTTAACTTTTTTTGATTTTTTCCCCCAGGGTGAACAAAGCAACAGGTTGTCAGTCTGCAACAAGATATGCTATGCCATCGGCGGAGCACCCTACCAGATCACAGGATGTGCCCTGGGCTTTTTTCTGCAGATCTATCTACTGGACGTAGCTCAGGTGAGTCGGTTGAGAACATTTCAAAACAACGTGATCACACCTGTCCGGACATTTAGTGTACCTTTCACAACACAGACCTAAATGTAGCCACCGTCCTGCCCCTAAAAGACCATCTCACTGGGAATGGGAACATATTGTACACCCAGCGCTGTCCTGCCACGGTATGTGTGGTGGCATTTACAGACTTGAGGACAAGGAGTTGTACGCAATCCTTCCTGTGCCCTGATATCACCTCTCTCATGAGGGTGAACACAGGACATTGTGATTGCCAAAGCTCACCAACAAAGGGGGTGATTTTATCCTGGAAAAATGAAGAGGTGGAAAAAGCTTCTGTTTCTTTCCATTATTGACTCCATGATGGGACTCCACTGTATCAAAAGGCTTACACAGGCTTGCTCTGAAAAATGGGGGGGGGGCTCGCTTTAATGGTCTCCGACACTAATCGGATTGTTAAGGCCAAAATAGCGTGTAAGTCAACTGGCTCCCAGGCATTTAGCTTTGTCCAGTTAAAAATATTGTTGTCAGTCTGCCCCATGCTGCTTAAGTCTATTGACTTTCCCAGCACGGGGCAGATTATACAATCAGGGGTTGAGCGTTCATCAAGCAATGACTCACTGTATTAACAATTGTGTACTTTTACTGTCACAGTAGCACTAATCTTTGCGTCTCCTCCTTTGGCAGCTGGATCCCTTCTATGCCTCCATCATCTTGTTTGTGGGCCGAGCATGGGATGCAATAACGGACCCCACAGTGGGCTTCCTCGTCTCCCGAAGTCCATGGACGCGTTTCGGACGCATGCTGCCCTGGTAGGTCTAACTTCCATGCTGCAACCAGTTAGGTACATTCGGATACTGTTTGACTTGATTCATGTGAGAACTAGATGTACATTTTAGAGCTTTTTAGTAGATCTGGGTAATTTTACTCCAGCTGTAATGTTTGAGTCTCTGCCAGAGCATTTCCATGTCCTTGTTGATAAAGCCCAGTTATGTCATTGAAGCCCATGTCACATACTGTATTTACTGTTGGAAAAGCTTAATGCTGTCGCTGCCAGCCTCGGGGGTGGGTGTGTGTGTACGTTTTCCAACATACGTTGTGTTTGGGGGCGGGACTTTGTGAATGGAATGCCTTTGACGTTTCCCAATAAGGGTTACTATGAGTCATGCTGATGCAATTGCTGCTGTACCACTTCGTCATTTCCTGGACATGCGACTGTCCATTCAAGCTTATTCTACTCACTCGCACACACACAATGTCTGCTATGTATACAGGCCATAAAAAAATAATGAAGAGAAAAATCCCTTTAGGTCAAATGATCGACACTAGACCACTAAAGCCAAAATGCAAAGGCACCAAGCCTGTCTATTTTCTTATTAGTAAAGGTGCTAGTCTTGCACATTTCCCACAGCCTTTGGCATGTTATTGACAAATATAATTCCTGCCTGCTACAGAGTCTGCTTCTTACAGCAACCACTCAAACCATTTTTCAGAAGGGCTTCCCCTGCATGTGAAAATGTTGCCTTGCATCTTTGTCTGTCTGTGTGTGGCAGCCAGGCTGAGGGAGTGGGAGGCCTGTGATACGTCATGCCTTTTTGACAGAAAGGTTACTGACCCCTTTCTTTTTAGGCGCAATATCACCTCCACCCTCATCTCTACCTCTCAGTCCCTCTTAGACTGTGGCCACGGCATTGTCGGAAATTGCAGACCCTTCGTCCTGGAACTCTTGGCCCATGTTTAAAGGGTATAAATCGGTGTTATGTGACAGACATACAGTGTAGGGTGGCAGGGGATCTGCTGGTTGTAGAAGTGGTCTCCTGTCAACACAGAAGATATGTTGCTGCCACTGTCCCTTCAGTATTTGGGAACATGCAGTACCTCGAGCAACAAGGTGTGAGAGAATGACACGAGACAAGGTAAATGTCTCAAAGGGTCTGTGCTGCTTCATAATGAGCACCACAGGGAGATGCAGGGCTGAGTGTTTATACCAGTGTATTGCTCCCTGTGTGTACCTTGTGTATGAAGGTCTCATGTGGTCCCCTTTCCTCAATTTCCTGCGTTAATGCTCCCTTGGGTGTACATACACTGAGAACACCTACATAATTAATTTACAATACAAAGGAATGAACTTCCTGCTCAGCTGGCGGTTAGCAGTTCCAGGGAAGTGACAGAAATGGTATTGAAATTAACCTAGTTATCTCTAACCTAGACAGTTAGAAATCCAAAATATATTGAAATAGCTTGTTCTGCAAGTTGAGATGGACCACCCCCTCTGCTACATTGCTATGAAGGAATTTGCTATCAGACAAAAAGATTTAACAATAATAGCTTTTGCAACACAGGAACAGTTATTTGTAAAGGCGGTTGATGTCAAACATAGTAGCCACTGTGAGCATTCTTTCCTAGATTTCTACATGTCTTATCACTTTTTGAAAATGTAGCATTTCACACATTCCTTAGTAATTTTGTCAAAGGAAACATGGTATCGCTTTTGATAGACTTAATGTTAATGCATACAATTCTGTTGAATTGAGCTTAACTGCACTAATGTGCACGGGGTTAGGTAAGGTTCGTATATCACTGTTGTGATTTTCAAACCTCAATGTTTGAATCTCAGAAGTGGGTCATGCTTGGTGCAGCATGTGCAAAGCGAGATGCATCTGTTGTCCATTTGTTGTCAAAGGTGGGGTGTGGGCTGGGGGGGTTGATGGGAGGAGGAAGGAATGATGGAGAAATGATTTGCATGTTGAGCCACAACATCACGGTGGCGAGAGCAGGGAGGAGGAAGCAGCAGCAGCAGCAGCAGCAGCAGCGGAAGAAACCCGGCCTGGGCGGCTCCATCTTAAAAGCTCTGTGTGTATGAAGTGGGGGAGGGGAGATGAGAGTCAGGTTAGCTTCTCATTGGTCCAGCCCTCAACACACCACATGCCTGAGCCAATGGCACCTCAGCTGAAGGCTGGAAGGATTTTTTTTTTAAAGACTGTCTGAGGAATTCAGGAGGTTACTACAGTTCAGTTGGAGCAGGGCAGGGTTCTGCTATTCCCTAAACTGTCATTTAAATTAATTTCTTTGGACACTGATTCTGAGTTTGTATTACTACTTCAACAAGTGACTGCTTGTCTTGCCTAATATGAATTTCAAATTAAATTCAGTTATTTATATAGCGCCATATCATAACAAAATGATCTCAGGCCACTTTTTCATGTTTTTGATTGAGTCAACTCTTCTGAAGGTTGTTTAACCTTACTATTCATTTAAGGATGTATTTCTTTCACATAAATTAAATGTAAAGCAGGATTTTATTTTTTGTTTCTGAAAACATGATGCCAAGCCCTCAACACCAGAATCTTTGCCAGGTTGTCACCTTTTATTGCAGCTGCTCACCCACCCAGCCCAATGATGGCTTCCTAAAGAAAAATTGACGTATTGTCAGACTAAAAGCTGTCACCTGCTAAGGTAATTTAGCTATGATTAAAATCACCCCTCGCTAGTCAGCGTGGCTATTTCGGAGGACATGTAAATATGATTCCGGTCAGGGTGTCGAGCCAGCATTTACATGGCCCACTGAGCCACTGCACTTATGCAAGTATTTGCTTAGCTTTACAAGCTCTTTGAGAACAGCAGATCAGACTTTAAAGACTTTCTTTTTTCTTTTTTATCGGGGATTCAGTCTGTTTTTGTTACCATAGCTTGTTTCACCAATGTTGTAGGAACTCTGAATGAAGCTGTTTTTTTCTTACTGATAGACACAATATAATTTAAGGCTTTATAAAAATACATTCCTAAGTGTCTGTCATTGCCAGATAAAACATCATCATCACATACCTGACAGTCTGTCAAATGCCGCACCTCCTGTCATTTCTCTCTTTCAAGCACATGCTGTTTATTAAATTTTGACTGTAAATAGGTTGAAGTTGCAGAGTACTTTGATCAGATATTAGCCAATTCCATGACAAGATGTTGCATAATTTTACCTATATACACGACAATGGCACACAATGTTTGGAACACAAAATTGTGACGCGTCTGTGACTTCATATCCTGAATCACCTGAAGTAAGTGATTTCCAGTTAGACGGACAAACAGGATGCAACGGCTGCTTCCTGTTCCACAAGCCGGGCCCTTTTTTCCAGAGGTGTGGTTGCTCTCGCAACCTCATCTGATTGGAGTGTGTTGACCATGGGAATTCTTAAAATGATTCATGGTGAGAAAATGACAGGATGTTAGCTATGCAAGGAGGAGTACAGAATGATACAGATGTGATTACGAAGCTGTAATGCTCTTATTCGCATGACCATTTTTGTCAGAATCGCACACATACAATTGTGTGATCTGTGCATGCAAAGACAGCAGCAAGTGTTTAATGTTTAGCAGCATTCCCCGGCGTTGTATTCTGCCACACCTTTGGGTGCTACTGTGCTTGAAGCTCAACCTGTTTCATGCATGTGAACATCAGGAACACTGTGTTTCTATTAATGTTAATTATTGTGCAGTGGTTAACACCAAGCAGTGCTGCGCTGAGGAAACGTTGGCACAAACTGAATGAAAGCCACAGTGGGTTATGTAATGAATGTCCGCTCTCTCCATAAAGACTGCTAATTGTTTACAGCGCTAGAGTGTTTCACGCTCCGGTAGGATCACGTTTTCGCTCACTGATGATGATGTTGTCTCTTCTTGTCCCGCTCCCCTACTAAAGGATCCTGCTCTCAACCCCTCTGGCTGTTATCTCCTATTTCCTCATATGGTACGTTCCACCCTTTGAGGACGGAAAGGTCATCTGGTACCTTGTCTTCTACTGCATCTTCCAGACCCTTCAGACAGTGAGTACCACATTTGTGCACACCCGGTGACTGATGTTTAATTTCCCTGTATGATTTTTACATTTACACTTGTTGACTCCACATACGTTGACTCCTTATTATACAATTATGTTATTATGGGGTCTTTCTTTCTTTAACAATTTGTTCAGGAAATCATTTAATTGCACCATAATCTAAAATAATTAACTTAAAGGAATCTTTTGACATTTTGGCAGACATGCTTCTTGCGAGGGGTTTCACACCTGCCCATTAAATACGAAGCGGCAGCCAGGAGAAGGTTAGCTTAGCACACAGGCTGGAAACGGGGTGAAACCGCTAGCCTGGCTCTGTCTATTTTACAGACATTTTTCGAACAATAGCTTTGACTTTGACTTCTCTGCATGACCAAACTGTTTTCTCACCTGTTTTGTAATTCTTTTTGTTTGCGAATCAGTGCTTCCATGTGCCATACTCTGCCCTCACCATGTTCATCAGCTCAGAGCAGAAAGAAAGGGACTCCGCCACTGCATACAGTGAGTATCATAAAATCCCTATTTTCTAAATGAATCTCCTGACATTAGAGACTAGTGTGTCACCTACTCTGTGACTTAACGGCTCCCGTGTTTCCTCCAATCAAGGGATGACGGTGGAGGTTCTGGGAACTGTTCTTGGTACAGCTATCCAGGGGCAGATAGTGGGTATGGCGAACGCGCCCTGCCTCCCAGGACCCGGTGACATCGTGGCAAACCTGAGCAACTCCTCGAAGCCTGCTGGACTCAATGCCTCGGAGCCTGTCATTTCGCTGGACCACACAGTAAGCAAACATATGTATTAGTCATATATGCTTGACCGTAAAGGCTCATAACTGTTGAAATGGCAAAAACTGATGAGATGTCGTCCTTTTTCCTCTCTCGTTCCTTCCTTACAGAAAGCGGCCTACATGATTTCATCTGGTGTCATCTGCTTAATCTATGTCCTCTGTGCTATTGTTCTCTTCTTCGGTGTGAGAGAGCAAAAAGGTAAGGCATTCATCTCTCAATGAAACTGATTTTGGCTTCAAATGGGAGGTCATTACAAAGGAGTGGATAATGGCATCTAAAATTGTAGAATGGAGTCAGAGGGTGGGGGGGACAGAAATAAGTTGTGAATCAGATATGTTTTGCTTTTCAAATTGTTGATCCATGTCTTTTTGAAATAACATTTTGTGTGTGTCTGGTTTAAATGTTTAACTGTTCAGTGTGATCCTTGTTTAGTTAAGAAGTTGCATTCATGGCTTTTAGTCACAATTAAACACCCCAAAAAAACATCAGTTCGTGATTGGCTACACATAAACACAGGTCTTTTTAATGTGAGCCGTTATTGATGTTTCCCACACTAGTCCAGTGGGGAGGCACATTTACAGCTGTATGCTATGCTTCAAGTGGATGCCATCTTGCCTCTTTGTTTATTCTTTCCTATTTTACGTCTTTCCAGAGTTCTGTCGCCCCAGGTCAGAGCCCATGTCTTTCTTCCAGGGGATTAAGCTGGTGATGGGGTACGGACCGTACGCTAAGCTGGTCATGGTCTTCCTCTTTACCTCGCTAGCTTTCATGGTACGTAGAGTGAGACGCAGACCGTTTTCCCACGGGCTTAGTTGGTGTGTGTACAGAATGTCAATCAGCGTTAAGTCTCCCTTAACCCTCTGTGTTCACCCTCTGCTTGTCTTTTTGGTTACTGAGTTCAACTGGCTCCTAAATGTTAAATGTTGGGAGTCTCTCGCTGATTCGTGCTCCCAGCCTGAGTTTACTTTGCGTGCAGTAGAATTTGACTGAGTGAGTCTCTGTGCTTCATCCCGCAGCTCCTGGAGGGAAACTTTGCCCTGTTCTGCACCTACACGCTGGGCTTCAGAAACGACTTCCAGAATATTCTGCTGGTCATCATGGTGAGCGCGCACAAGTACACGTACGCACACACAGGTGCCATTTTCAGACGCATGCACAGATAGGTACACTGCTCCCATAGCAATGACTGCATTTCCCTCAGCATACGAAACCTTGAGAAGCCCATTTGTGTGGAATAAGTTGTCGTTAGCTTCAGAGCGCGGACAAAAGCCTCCCTCCCAGAGTGAACCCGTAAATTGTTTGCAATTGCAAGGCTGGTCTGTGCTTGGTTATAAAGTGGTGTCTCCTGGCTGCCCATTTCTGTGATGTGTGTCCACTCTTGACTGCTCTGCCTGAATGCCATCCCATTCCCACAGACAGTGAAGGAGCCACGTTGCGTATCTTTTATTTTTATCTCTTTGACCAGAGGTTTCTCACACCACAGAATCACTTCAGATCCTGACAGGTATTAAACCCAATTAATCCATACCTGTGGCACCCACAGCACAACTGTACAGGCTGAGAAAGTGCAGGTTAGTGAGCTTGAAAAGATTACAAGCTTTGATCTTGTACTTTATGGAAAGGATTATGGAGCCACGGATGTGACCTTTTTTGTTTAAGTACATTTATTTAGTCAAATTACTTTTTGAGGCTGTGTGAGCTTTCGCAGAAATGGCTCCTTGCGAAGTTTACCACAATCAGCTCAAAGTGGTCCTAATCCTCACCTACAGTAATTTGATGAGATGTCATACTAATCCTGGAAGCTCGGGTTGATTTGGCTAACTCATCAAATAAGACCTAACGGGCATTATATTAGGACTCGCAACTCAAATTGGTTGTCAGTTAGTGGATTGAAAGGTGAAACATAGTGTGAGAACAACGGAGTGTTAAATAACTGCACACAACTTGCTAACGTGAGGCACGTTGCAGAAAGCAGGCGGTACAGTACATTGTTATCCAGCGTCGCTGCTGTGTCTTGCAATGTTTTCATCAGAGGAGTAGCCGTGTTGTGCTATTCACTTTCATTTGGCTGGAATGCACTGAGGTCAAGTTGTGTAAAACGTGCTTTATGAGTGCATTTAAAGATACAATTAGCTGATAATTTCTGAGGGAAAGGCTGATATGGCTCACAGAGCAGAGGCTGCTGTCTGGGCAAGGAAGTGACATGGACTGGTGGTTTTGAAGAGTTCAAACTCCGTGTGCACATACTGCTGACATAACACAAATTCAAAGAATCTCAGACATGCAAATAGGACGGAAGTGAACATTCTCACTTTCTCATAGTGAGAAACCACATAAAATAGCTGTTGAAGCCACAGAACAATGTCATTGTAACACGTGGCTGTGCAGCGAGACAGAACTGATGTGTGTAGGCGGTTGGTCTCTTAGATTAGTCCCGGGATATTTGACTCACTTTGCTCACGGGCCACTTTTGCAAAATGACATGAGGCCAGGGGCCAGTTAATAAACAAATAGTAATCATCAGATATCTTTCGGTGCTATCAGATGGGAACTGCACTGAAGCTAGCATGTTTATGGCTCGTCGTGGTGCCTGATATTAGCAACCTTGGACACAGAAATTGTCATTTGGCAAATGAAACGCAGTGGATTCTCAGATTGGAATGAGGTGGAAACATAAGGCCAAATTCACCTACCAATTTTTCATTGAATTGCCTGTTCTCATTGTCAACCTTTCAACGTTTGCAGTCCTCTCATCTTTGCCAAGATCCAGTCGCAGCAGCCCCGTGCAGACACCTGGAAGAGGTTTTGCCCTCAGGTTTCTGCCGGGCAGAAAGCCCTGAAGGCAAACTTCTCCCATGTGCACTTTCCGCCGAAATCAAGTGTCACCACTTGCGTTGCACAGATCGCTGATGGGCCAATATGCATCTTTAACAGCCGAGGGACATTGTTGGAACATTTACTAATGGTATAAACAAAAGGTTCCCAATGTGAATCAGTTTATTTTCATTGTGAATTAGAAAATGGTCGGTGGGCCACCCAGCACCCCGTCGTCGGCCCAGAGTTGCGTATTACTGGCTTCGTATTTCACTCATCATAAAGAAACAAAGGTGGAAAAATCCTCTTGCACCACAGCTTTCTGTTATTCTTTAGCTTAGTCAAACTGATCTGAGCAGACCCTCTGCCCCCCTGTAGTGTCATGTGGAATTTTGCATCACATTGAGCTCAAATTTGTTTTGGGAAGGGTCATAGAAACCATATTGTTTTCCAGCTTCACTGTTTCACCGTATCTAACCCAGAGGGTCTTCCCTTTTTGCCTTTGCAAGATCATGTTTACCAGTAATAAAAGGCCATTTGTGGAATTTAGTGGAACTTATTGGAATTTTGTGAAAGTTTGTGTGTCAAAATGAAACTAGACTTGGAATGTTTTTACCCCCTCAGCTCTCTGCTACTCTGGCCATCCCCTTCTGGCAGTGGTTTCTGACTCGCTTTGGGAAAAAGACGGCGGTTTGCACTGGCACCTTGGTAAGTCCCACAGTCATGTCCAAACACCACTTCTAAGACATATAAAGCCTGTAAGATTGACAGGAATAGTAGGAAAATCTCTTTTTGGTCAGTAAATGTTTGACTGACAGCTGATCTAGTGTGCTTCTGTTCTTCCAGTCTGTGGTTCCCTTCATGATCCTGGTGGTTTGTGTGAAGAGTAACCTCATTGTCAGCTACATTGTCTCCTTCGCTGCTGGGGTTGGAGTGGCTGCAGCCTTCCTGCTCCCCTGGTAAGACCTCTGCTGACTTAAAGAAAAAATGTTTTATGGCTTTTCCATGTTTTCCTCTCAGAATACACTTATGTAACCAAACGGGACTCTAATGTTTTGTGTTTTTCAGGTCCATGCTGCCTGACGTTGTAGATGATTTCCAAGTGCAGAACCCGGACTCCGTCGGCCACGAAGCTCTCTTCTATTCCTTCTACGTCTTCTTCACCAAGTTCGCCTCTGGAATCTCCCTTGGCATCTCCACTCTCAGTTTAGAGTAAGTATTCCACACGCACGCACGTTATAGGTGTTTTATTTGGGTTTATTTGGGTCTAAATGAGGTCCCAGCACCCAAATCCCACATCAAAGCAAGGAATTCCTTTTGCTTACATAATAAGAACAGTAAGGCTGTGTGTGTGTGTGTGCGTGCGTCCCGCATGCATGCATCACATGACTGAATTTTACAGCAGAATTTTGCCTCTTGGCTTAACTAAGAAATGTATTTTACCATAATAGATGTCTTAACATTAGTCCTCTGTAATGCATAAAGATGTGACGCGTCTTCAGTTTCGTAATGTTCTTATTTTATCAGTTTTGCAGGCTACATCAGTAGAGGCTGCTCTCAACCAAAGGAAGTGGATTTAACCTTGAAACTGCTGGTTTCCGCCGCCCCTGTAGTGCTCATCATAATCGGCCTGGCCATATTGTACTCGTATCCAATCAATGAGGAGAGGAGGCAAGGCAACCGCAAACTGCTACAGGAACAGAGGTAAGGCTGTGGATGGAAGTGTTTTTACTCTTTTGTGTTTGTGTGTCGGTGAAGCGAAGCTCCAACTGAAGAGACTCTCTATTTTCTTTCAGGGACAACGAGGCAGGTTCAGAAACGGACTCGACAGAACTGGCCAAAATGATCTAGCAAATTTTAGAGACCGACCCGCCGGCCAATCGGGTGATCGACTCATCATTTTGCACTCGGCAGGACCAACGGACCTGGGCCTGTCGCATAATACAGCCACTGCCTTTTCCAATCACAACTGCTGCTGTTCCATGTCTACAGAACATTTAACCTTTTCCCGGCATGAAATTCGCACTCCGCTTTCATTCAGTCAGATCTCAACGGCCTTACTTTTTGTACAACATACTACTTTTGAGTATTGCGAGGAAAATAAATTCTTTCTTTTTGTATTTATTTTGTTTTATGGTTGGTCTTGTTCTCAGTTGAACTTGCACAGAACCATGAAATGTGATGCGAGCATGTTTTCAGTGCTGCCATTATTGGTGCTACTCGCTGGAGCTGAACACTGCATTCTTGTACGTACATACGTCATCATCGCACAACATTAATGACCTAGATCACTGTGCTAAAATCAACTTAATATTTCTGAGGTATGAACATTTTGAGAAACAGTGTTAACACCTTGATTTCAGCCCCATTTTGGGGTTAAAAATTTGAAACTGACAAACTGAGTCACTTGCTTTTGAATCATTCACTTGGTGTGTACTTTGAACACGTTTTAAATGTGTTGTAGTTTTACAATTAATCATCATAGTTTACTCAAACCAGTCAGCCCATTTGTTTCCATTGAATCCCCATCTCAATAGCTATTGTATTTTTAAACTTTTCTTTTTAAAGAAGCCGTATTAATATGATCTTGGAACTAGAGCTCCTTTTCGTTCCCCACCTTAACACTGAAACCACTACAATAGTGAAAGCAGTTGGTTTGCACACGTGACTGCTGTGTTTATCCAGCAAGTACTTTACTCACATGATGCTGAAGACGGGAAAAGCTTCTTTCCTCCAAATATTTCAATTTCCTTAATACTCGGCAAAAGGTGAATACAACTGGTACTAATTTGGTGATATCGTTATTTAAATATTTCTTTTAGTTTTGATTTTACGGTTTCTGAATTTGTTTGTTGGAAAGCCATGCTCCTTGCAGTATTTAAATCTATTTAAGGCTGTAAGTTTCCAAAACTGGGTGGGAGTCAAATTTTTTAAATGTTCACGCACCTTTAATACTTGTTGCCAACACTGTCTTTGCGCCATATGCATACAAAAAGGGAAGCACATAATTCTGGGGGAAAAGATTGGAAGGTGGGAGTGAACCTGTTGCACTCTCTCTCGAGTGTTATTGTTCTGTATATGTGTGCGTTGATTGAAGGAACAGCTAGTATGCTTTGTGGTGATTTCAATCTGTTATGAAAGTGTCATATTTTGTACCTTTCTTTTGATATGGAAATGTGTACATACAGTGTCATATGTCATACATAGTGTTACATCTTCTACATGTTTATGACATCTGAGTTGCCTATGTGCAAATGTTCATTTTTCATTCACTGTGAATGAAATATATTTCTTACTGGACATGCTGCCATTGCCACCCATGGAGTATGTAATAATTGTACATCCTGTAAATCTCATCCTGTTTTTATTTTTTATTTTGTCAGGGTTTTGCTTCTTATGGATCTGTCGGTGAACCTCCCTCATGATTGATGAAACTGTAGCCAAATGTGAGCTTTAGTCCAACAGGGACAAACAGAAGGCTTGTGTACATACCTCCTGTGCATATGTGAATATTGTATGGAAACCTGTAAATATCTTTATTTGTGGCTGCAAGTGAACCTATCTACACTGTACAGTAGTTATTTAAGAAGACAAATGTGAGAATGATGTTAATAAATACTAATGGATAAAGAGTACTGTGTACAAGCTATCACCATTATTTTATTTTTACTTGAAACAACTTTTAACATCTGACACTAGTGTGAGTCACTTTAAACAAGAATAAACGTCAAGCGATTTTTTTTTTTTAATGTACACAGATGCAGCATGTGGATCATCAGCCATAATGCAATGCCTACTAAAGAGGCAATAAAATTCTTATATTTCAGTAATCTTATTACACATTCCTCAAAACATCCATAACGTGTCCTCAAAGGGACAGGGAGCAGGTCGAGAGCAATTATTAAATGATCTGGTTCAAGAACAGTAGCTTTGGGGAAAAATGCTAAATTATTTGACATAAAAAAATTACATATCACCTTTAATATCAGTAACATTGTAGCTGCCATTGCTTTACATCTGTATGTGGAATTGTTCTGTGCTACTGTGTGTTCTTTCATCCATTGTCAGCTAATTATTTTGATTATTAAAGATTTTACACATTTGCAGTTGCCCCTAGACTCAGTTCAGTTCCATTTACACATTGAGCATTATTCATGGAAAACTGCTGCCATCTGGTGTCAGGGTTTTGTCCCAACTTTATAAAATATTGACAAGCAAAAGACAAGCTTGAAGTTACAGTTACTGTCAAATCAAACTACCTATTAATTTTGTTCTTGATTCATAGCAGATATGTACATTGCATTTATAGACACATTCCATTAAAGTAACTGATAAGACATAGATTAAAAAACACACGATACTCTTGATTTAAGAATTTTTCATTTGAGCCACGATTATAATTTCACATCCATTTTGTGAGTTTTTGGGCTGTGATTTGAGTTTTGGTGCGTGTATAAATATTCTACGATTTGATTTGATTGCAACAATAACGACTGATGACTTGTGGGTTGATCTCCAGTTTAATATTGTCATTTTGTACGCCCCTTACTGTCGCATTGTCTTCTCATGACATATTAAGTATGTTATGGTGCTTTTGAACACCGTTAACATAAAACATTTCCTTGAGCTTTTACCAATTTCACTTGACGACTACACAGCGGAAAAGCTCGTGTAAATACTGTAAAAGGCTTCTTGGTAGAAGTCATTCGCTTTTATTTTGAAGGACCAACACGCAATCCGGAAGTGTTTACATTGTGTTAGCATGCAGCAGCTAGCTTAAAGCACCTAAACTCCACAGCTATTTCTTGCTGCTTTTTGCTCCAAGTCTGTCAGAACCAAAAAGAAGCGGCCACGACGTCAGCTGGACACGCACACAAGGTCAAAAAAAAAAACCCAAAACATTCTCAGACATCCGCTTCATGGACTTGTTAAGCCTTTTTCTTTTCTCCGCCTAACTGACATGGCCGCTAACCCTCCAGGACCGGGCTTTCAGAACAAGACCCGGGTGGCCATCCTGGCGGAGCTGGACAAGGAGAAGAGGCGGCTGATGCAGAGCCAGTCCATGAACAGCCCCGGAGCCAACATCCCGCTGTCGTCCAGGAGCAGCCAGAAGGAGGTGAGGGACAGCGCGGAGCAGCAGCACATCGCCGCCCAGCAGAAGGCCGCCCTGCAGCACGCTCACGTCCACTCGTCCGGCTTCTTCATCACGCAGGACTCCTCGTTCGGGAACCTCATCCTCCCGGTGATCCCGCGGCTAGAGCCCGACCTTTGACTCCGAACCTCCCGACATATAAGTGACCCAGTAACCCCCCCCACCGGGTGGACAATGAAAACATCTCACACAATGATACGCGTTGTTCTGTGTCTCCATTTTTTAATTTATTTTTGCATCCTTTGCGTTCCTGTAATCAACCCCCCCCTCCGTCACTAAGGTCAGCTGGTCACCTGTTGTCAGGCAAACATGGTGCCCAGTTATAATCCCTGTAGTGCTCCAGGAGTGTAATAACGCATGAATGACATTCTAATGCTGAAATGTGATAAGAGTGGGAGGGAAATCATTTGCCCCCAGAGTGTTGGAAAGGCACAAGCAAGAGGACAGAAAGGGGGGCGGGGGTTTACACAACACTGTGAACATTTAACTTTTTTCGGAAATAATTCTTGCCAAAAGCCCAAGGGGCTAAAATGGATTAGCAACCAGGCAAAGCAGGCAGCTGCCAGGATCCCAGACTCTCTTTGCAATTTGCAACAATAATGTACAATATCAATTTAGGATTTTGCATTGTTCCCCACTCTTCTTGCCCCGTCTTTTAGAAGGGCCAAATAATGACTTTATATTGTGCTTACACGGTGCATATATTGTGATTAATCAAACTACCATTAACATGCACCATATTCCAAACCATATTGATTTATGGGTATCGGGGTGAATAATTATACTATTGTTTGTTGTGTGCACTGTGCTTAATATATATATATATATATATATATATATATATATATATATATATACACAATGCACAGTGTACTATAGGTCTAAAGGCCCAAAACATTTATTACCCAGGACCCCAGAACGGGTTCATCTGACCATGCTGATAAAAAATAAAGTCAATTCCCTCGAAGCACAGAGAATGTTTTTTTACGACTCACTAGGCTGGAACTAGCAGAGGTTGGCACCAGTAGATATATAGGTAGGGCACTGTTTGCAAATGATGGGGCCTTATGGAAAAGAGGAAGGAACATGGGGCATGTAGTCAGGAAAGTACAAGGAGCCATAGATGAGGTAGTTGAGTGGGGTTAGGAATGGAGGTGACGGTTCAATAGAAAAAACTCAAAACGAAATATTTTACCAGGACAAGAATTGAGGAAGGGTGTATGGGAAAGAATTAGAAAGAGGTTGAACTGTTCAGTTTTTGGGGTGCTGTATTTGGCCTTGATAAGGTCTATGTTGGATTACGGCAGTGTAGCGTTTGATATCAGCAGCCAGGTCTCTTTTAAGGAAACTGGATGTGATTCAGGCACAGGCTGTGAGAGTGTGCAGTGGGGCCTTTAAAAACATCACCAGTACCAGTCGTGAACTGATGCAGACGCAACTGATGGCAAATTACTGGGCTAATGTACACAATGATTCTCAGCCCACGAACGAAAGGAGTGTTGCAGGAGGGCTGAAACGGGAAGTTTCAGAGGGAATGACATAGCAAAAGAGTTGGGAGTGTTTGACCTGAGGTTAAGCCCGATAGTAGTTTGTCCAGTGGTGGCTCTATGGATGCTTGTGTGGCCCGATATAGACTGGTATTTGTTAGATGTAAAAAGGAAAGGACGAGATAAAAGTGATTTGGCAAGTGCATTCAACTATCATGTAATGAAAGAGTATAGTGATTTTACACAGATGAATTACTTTCTCCAGGTCCGAGTGTGAAAGTGCTGCTTTCATTATGGAGATGGTTCTTACTTGATAAAAGCAGGACTGGACAACTGTTTTGATCTGTGGTGCAAAGCTCAGATCGGAGTCAGTTATAAAACAATGTACGAGTTTCGTTTTTCTCCCGTGACCATTACACAGGCTCAGTCGACTGGGTCTGTTCATGTGACTGCCTGGAAAACAGAAATGATTAATTTCTTCTTTTGTTAATTTTTCACTTTACAGTTTAAGTGCACGGTAGTTGTTTGTACCAAGATCATCATGTCAGTGTGAAAATACATTTTAAAATCTTCTGAAATCCTCATTTATTCGAGGAATTAATTATTTGATTTCGTCAAAGAACATGTCTGCTGCATCAGGGGAGACATTAGAAGAAAAGGAATACGTTTCATTGGCTATTCTCTTTGGTTCAGAGCATTCATCGTCGTTGATGATCAGTGTTCTGTCGCTGTGCAGGTACACAAATCACTTTTGCTCCACATTTCACTGCAATATGTGGTGCAAAAGCGAGAGCGTGCAGAACTTGTCATTTGTGAGCGACAAAACAGCATTTGAGGGTCGCAGTGGCAGAGTTAAGCAGTTGTAGTTATTGACGTTTGTGATAGAAATATATCCAAGAAACCAAATATATTAGTGAGAAAATGTGTGCAACAATCATGCATGAATTCACATACTGATTTGCAGATGTGCACATTTTGTCCACCACTTCAACTTGTTTTGATACAGCATCTGTAGCAACATGTGCACGTGTGAGTTTTTTAATTTGTGATTCGTAGCGCAGGATTTGTGCACCAGAAACAAAGAATTTGAGAAGGTGTAACTGCTGTGTCGTGTTGGTGGGAGAGAGGAATATTCTACAGGTTTGCAGCTTTGTAAAGTATTTTTCTCTGTGAATTCAAATGCATTGATACACATGTGTGACTATTTACGACAACTACAAACTCCACTGTCACAGGTGTTTTGCTCCAATAACACCTTCCCAGTTTTACCAAAATCCGAATGACAGGCTCAGCAGTCTGCACTCGATTGCTTTCCCCTGCGATCTAAGGCGAGTCGATAGCAGAGTTGATGCTATCGCTGATGCAACACACTGACAGGTCCAGCCGGCTTTTCTCACCCACGTCTCATTGTAAGAAGACAGCTTTTCAGGTGAGTTAGCAGGTCATACAGTGTGGCTTTCTGGTAGACTGACATTGCTGTCAGATAAACTGACAACGCAGGTACAAAATTGGTCGCGGTTTTAACCCGAAACACCGCCGGAGCTAGGTACCGTTAGCTGCACATGGTTTTGTTAGTAGCTAGCTAAATAGCCCTAGCTGGCTTGTTCATTCATTATCAGCGTGACGTTAAAGCTGAGCTGGCCAGTAAGGTAGCTAGCACGTTATCTTAAAGTTGACTGAATGGCCTATCCCTGACATATGGAGGAAACTGGGAATTTAATTGTTAAGAACACAGCTAACGTTATCCAGTGGCTCCCCGTTCCGTGCTGCCTATGTAGCATTTACGTGACTCATTCTAAGCTCCAAGTCGGTTTAATGTTAACGTCACCTTTGCCAGTGGCTAACGTGCTCGATAGAACGCACCTAATACGTTTGACTAACCATTAGGGCCTTCTGATAAAGTCGCTAAAGGTAGGGAATTAGTTAAGATGCAGTTTAATTTTTTAGAAAACATAAAATGGATCCCTGCTGCTGGCTTACCCCAGTATGGTGTAAGGAGGTTGTTTGGAAAAGGCTAAGTCAGTTCTGAGAAATGTGAAGTTACTTGATTGCTTGTGGCTACGGGCAACATTAAACAGAAAGTGATTTGAATAGTTTGAAGTCAACACATGCTCTAGAACGATGAAGTGAAATGCAGCTGCTTCCATTAATTCATAACAATGCTTAAACTCATCCCAGTCCCAGGGCCCTGCACCATGGCAGATCAGCTAAGCCCGGAAGAGAAGTTTAACCTCATCACTAGGAACCTCCAGGTGGGGACGTGCAAACACACATATATATATGCACAGTGACTAAAGAACCCCAGTAGCTTGGTCTCATTTGTCTCTTGAATGTGTGCATGCAGGAGTTCCTTGGTGAGGAGAAGCTGAAGCAGGTTCTTCAGGAGAGAGAGCTGAAGGTGTACTGGGGCACAGCGACCACTGGCAAACCCCACGTCGCTTACTTTGTCCCAATGTCCAAGATAGCAGACTTCCTCAAGGCTGGATGTGAGGTGGGTAGATCTCCTTTGAGTATCTTGTCTGTTGTTAAGGGATTTGATGTAATCGCTACTTTGTGCTAAATCAGAGCTCTGCTTACCAGCAGCTCATACACATGTTTTTCTTTCTTCTTTTCCTCAGGTCACTATTCTGTTTGCAGACTTGCATGCCTACCTAGACAACATGAAGGCCCCCTGGGAGCTACTGGAGCTCAGGGTGAAGTACTATGAACAGGTCATCAAGGCCATGTTGGAGAGCATTGGCGTGCCTCTGGATAAACTCAAGTTTGTCAAAGGAACTGACTTCCAGCTCAGCAGGTCAGTTTTGCTGACAGTACATCGATTGTCTTAATATGCATTTATTTAAATATCACAAATATCACTTTCAAGATGCTGCACAAAGCGATAAATTTTTGCTGCGACCATGGTTGGCCCACAAAAATCTATCTGTTTATTGGTCCACAAAGCTGTGCATGCGTGGAATGCATGCAAATTTGTATTTTATTTTTTTTAAAGCGTAGCCAGCACTAGTCTCTGGGTAAGAATCATCATTGGCGTCATCATGGACCGCGACAGCAACAAGCGCTCAAAAGGGGTGGCTTAATTTTGTTCGGAAAATTGACGGGTCGGCACAGTGCAACACCTGTGCCAAACTTACTTCATGCAAGGGAGGATGCACTACGAATATGATAAAACATCTTCGCCAACGTGGTATGCAAATCAACAAGTGTACCGTGTTCGACGGGTTGAGCCGGTCTCCCTCTCCTTCACGTTCCTCCTCAGTCAACCCTCAAAAGCAGAGGATACATTTCAACGTGGAACACGATTGTATGTGTGTGTTTGCGCATTGTTCTCTGCACGTGTGTATATGTGTATCATGATTGACCAATAACTCTGTTATGATATAGCACTATATACATAAAATTGATTTGAATTATTAAAAAAAGAAAACAGCCAGCCAGCACCTCCACCTGTTTTGACTCCACCCCTCAAAGAATTGAAATCAGAATTGTTAAAATCCAAACGATACCCAACCCTATCCAATACACGCTATATTTCAACTGATGTTTTAGGTCTGTCTTTTCATGTTTGTCAGAGAGTACACTCTGGATGTGTACCGTCTGTCCTCCATGGTGACAGAGCATGACGCTAAGAAGGCTGGAGCTGAGGTTGTCAAACAGGTGGAGCATCCCCTGCTGAGTGGTCTGCTCTACCCTGGACTGCAGGTAATAACACTGCTCTAGAGTGCCGGACTCATCACACTGCTACCAAGGCGTCATATAAGATTACTCCGGATCTTCTCATAACTCTGATGATAAGATTAACTACGGATATGACTGCAATTACAGCAAAATGTCCACATATGGTGATATATGCATATACTCCAAATAAAAGCTGTTTTTAAACTAGATCAGCTAGTGCACCCTCATATATTAAATGTGACATATTTGTCCTCAGGCTCTGGATGAGGAGCACCTTAAGGTGGATGCCCAGTTTGGAGGAGTTGACCAGAGGAAGATTTTCACTCTGGCAGAGAAGGTAGTACCATCTCCCTCTGTCTTTGCATATTTATTTCAGCCCGTCACCCCCTTCCCTACATTACTGACCTCTTACCTGTTCTCTTCCATTTTCAAAACATACTTTATCCCTTCAGCTCTTGCAGAACTTGATTAGTTTAGGAGTAGCTCAGAGTTTGTTGATAGCGCATGGCTCAATGTTCAGACTTATTTATAGGGAAAATTCAAATTGATGACTCCAGGTGCATTAAGTTTTCAATCTTGACATTAACAGATTATGAAAGATCATCTATAGAAGTGATGAACTATGGATGTCACAGCAGACTGTTTTCAGAATAAGATCTCTATAAAATATGAGTGTGACTGTAACCTTTCATTTGTCTACAGTACTTGCCCTCTCTTGGCTATGCCAAACGTGCTCATCTGATGAACCCAATGGTACCAGGACTGACAGGGACCAAGATGAGTTCCTCAGAAGAAGTGCGTCACAGTAAAAAAAACAAAAAAGTATCAACATTGTCTTCTAATGCTTGGTGTTCAGTCATAAAATTACCAATTTTGGCTGCAGGAGTCAAAGATTGATCTGCTGGACTCCAAAGAAGATGTTAAAAAGAAGCTGAAGAAGGCTTTCTGTGAGCCAGGCAACATCCAGAACAATGGAGTCCTCTCCTTTGTCAAATATGTCCTGTTCCCTCTACGTGGAGGTAGAAAACCCGCCCTTGAATCCCCTTCTGTTGTCATGGCTTCAGGCTTTCCCTCCACTCATATAAAGAATATAAAATTGATGTTTGGCATCACTGTGTTTCAGAGTTCTGCATCAAAAGAGACCCCAAGTGGGGTGGAGACAAGATCTACACTGTGTTTGAGGAGGTGGAGAAAGACTTTGCTGAGGAGGTAAAGTATATATACACACTGATTTATTTGAAGAATGAAAGTCCTTAAAGTATGCTTAATTTTCTCCTCATGCTCTGGTTTAACATCTGTAATCTGACATTTTCAGATCGTCCACCCAGGAGACCTGAAGGCATCAGTGGAAGTAGCACTAAACCAACTGTTGGAGCCCATCAGAAAGAAGTTTGAGTCGCCTGAGCTTCGCAAACTGACCAACTCTGCCTACCCCAACCCCTCAAAGACGAGTCAGTGTTTCACCCATCGTCCTCAATGTCTTTCATCTCTCACGTTGTTTTAATAATTTTAACCTAAATAAAGAAGTGACTAGGTCTCCATAAAATGGTATGCCAATTTCCTTTGTGTGTGTATGTGAGATCAGAAGGAGCAGGAAAGGCTGCCAAGGGAGGCGGAGATGGAGGAGAGGACGATGAGCTGGCCCCCTCCAGACTGGACATCCGGGTGGGCAAGATCATCAGTGTGGAGAAGGTGGGATGTCAAGATTGTCGCTTGATGCCTGTCGAGATGGTCCATCTGTATTGCAGCCTGCTTTCTCTGTGTTCACATGGGTTTCTTGTCCAACTCCCAGCATCCAGATGCTGATTCGCTGTACCTGGAGCAGATTGACGTGGGAGAGCCGGAGCCAAGGACGGTAGTCAGCGGGCTGGTGGCCTACATTTCACAGGAGGACTTGCAGGACAGAATGGTGTTGGTGCTGTGCAATCTGAAACCCCAGAAGATGCGAGGGATTGAGTCTCAAGCCATGCTGCTCTGTGCCTCTGTGTGAGTGTTATTTCTGTATTGCACATAAACGCACGACGCATGCCTCAGCTTCATTTAAAAATATTTTCCTCTAATCTGATTGGTTGATTTCTAGTGAAGGGGAGCCCAGGAGGGTGGAGCCTCTGGACCCTCCAGAGGGGTCGTCACCAGGAGACGGGGTCTTTGTTGAAGGATATGACATGGGCAAACCAGATGACAGACTAAATCCAAAGAAGAAGGTTTGGGAGAAACTACAGGTATTTTATTGTTACTGTATTCAGAAAAACTAACTTCAAAATCCCAAGTTAAAAAATATGAACCGATGCATTTAATTAGCATGGCTTTTATACAGTGGCACATCTGGTAGACTATATTGTACGTGTATATATAATGATTGTATGATTTTTCTGTCCATCCAGGTGGACCTGAAGATATCAGATGAGTGTGTAGCTCAGTGGAAAGACAAGCAGCTGATGACAAAACTAGGACAGATCACTTGTAAGACACTCAAAGGAGGCAACATCAGTTAGACTCGCATACATTACGTTCACCACCGAAGCTGCTCCTGCTGGCAACATTTCAACAAGAATACTTTCATCAACAAATCGCCATGGCAACAACGGTTGTACTTCGTTTGGATGTTTTCTTGGAGAATGATGGGACATTAATGCCAAAAGTCTCACGTGCTTTGGACCGGCTTAGACAAATTCTGTTACCTTGCTTTGACTTTATTAGAAAACAAAAATGTAATTCTTAAAATCACAACACCCATGTATACAACAAAAAATGATGTAATTAATGCTCCGTTATTGTTTCTCCTTTTATACCAGGGATTGTTTGGTGTCCCTAACGCACTTAAGTGTACTAATACAATATGACAGAGTTTCTGCAAAAGAGACATACTGCTACTCAGATAATGGATTACTTTCCTGAATGTTGCAATGCTGATTTCTCATTCCTGGTAGTAAGTACTAGACTGGGTCTCAGGTGTTTAAAAACGGACTTAAAGTTGTCATTACTTTTGGCAGTGGCCAATCTGCCAAACCTAATTAATAATGGTTTTATGGGTTTCAGACATCAGATGTATATAACAATCAATCTGCCATGTAGTATGAGGCGTCGGTATCTGGGCATTAACTGTATAATGCATCATCTAATATGAAATAAACGCTGGCTGAATTCTGTGGTCTGTAGAAATCAAATATATTTGTTTGATGAGAGAAACTATGTAAAGTCAGGGGTCACCAACCTTTTTGAAACCGAGAGCTACTTCTTGGGTACCAATTAATGCGAAGGGCTACCAGTTTGATACACAATTCCGAAATAACAAATTTGCTCAATTTACCTTTAATTATATGCTGTTATTAATAATTAATGATATTCATCTATGTGAAGACACTGATCATGTTAGTGATTTCTCACAATAATTATCAACAATGATTTAACATGGTAGGAAACAAATACATTTGGTCTGAATATT
>JAVQJF010015661.1:0-16411 GCA_036023855.1 Gadopsis marmoratus | reverse complement strand
CACTTTGAACACAGAAAAAAAAAAAAAAAAAAAAATTGAAAAAAAAAACCCCAAAAACCCCCCCCCAAAAAAAAAATGTTTAAAAGCAACAAAAAGGTGAAGGTGGGGTTTTTTTTTTTTTACATGATTTATTTTTTTTAAATGCACAAACTCGGGTTTAAAAGTAAGATGAACAACTTGGTGTGTTTTGATTTGAGGTTAGGACTTTACACCGTCCGTGACGGTGGATTTGAACCAAACAAAAGAAAAAAAAAAACCCCAAACAAACAAAAGAGCTTTTTGTTTCAGTTAAATGTGTCCGCGCGCTGCAGAGACGTGGAAGCAGTTTGCAGATACCTGTCTTTGTCTGTGGGGGCGCATCCATCGCTGCTGCTTCCTGGATGTCAATCTGGAGTTTTTACATTAAAGCAGAAAGCTGAAGGATCCGGATTCTTCCAGTCAAATGAGATGAGCAGGGCTCTGTTAGTCCCATCAGACCCTCTTCACCACATGGTTTCAGGGTTTGGCCCAATCCTGGCCCCCAGTGTCATGACCTGGGACCCCCCCCCCAACATTAAGGGGTAAATAATGGGGGGGGGTGGACAGTCTCTAACCCTAACCAACCACTTGAAGATGTGTTTCAGCACTTCTAATTTGAATTAATAAGCACAAATAAATTTATTTTTTAAGCCATAATATTGGCAAAATACATGTGCTGGAGTGTGAAATCTGATCTAAAAGTACAAGTACAACAAAAAATGATGAGCTACTTTCATGTGTGGTGGACAACAATCTTGTTTTGTTTTATTTTTATATTTATATATATATATATATATCTATATATATTCAAAACAATTAAAGGAACATATTGAAAACACATCAGATCTCAATGGGAAAAAAAAAAAACATGCTGGATATCTATACTGGTATGGACTGGGGGGGGCAATGTGCTTAAAAAGTGTTCAATTTTTTGGAGCAGTGTATATATATATAAATATAAATGTCACAGGGAGCATTGTCCTGCACCAACGCTTTAGAAAATACTCCATTACATGTAAATGTATGTTAGTTTATCTTTAAAGTGTTTTATTGCTAATTAAAGGATCTGAATACTTCATCCACCACTGCTGGAGATTCAAACATTCAACATTTCCAAAACATCTTTCAAGGAATCTGACTTCTCTAGAAATCTAGTGACAAAAAAATAAAGATGGAAACCCTTGGAAGATAAAACAGAAATGGTACACACTGAAAAGTCCTAAATTACTCTCTTGTATTTGCCAGATGGATTCTAAAATGTCGTGGTGGCAGGGTGTAGCTCTGTGTTACAATTACAAGTACCACAGGGTAGAAGTATACCAAGCTTTATTGAGCATTGCACTCATTTCATGTACAGGTCATGTTGAATATTTGTACAACTCGGTCAGTAGTGCAACTCGTGCGATGATAAAAGGGAAAAAAATGAATTGTCAGAGGAGCCGATTCAAAAATAATGTTACCACGTCAGCAGCCCATGTACAACATCTCGATAAAGACCAAATTAAAACAGGAAGTTGTCGGCTTATATGATGGTGGACATTCAAGTTAAAAGACTTCCAATCAGAGGGCAGACCTTCTTCAGCGAGGTCTCTTACAAAGTGTACAAAATGCACATTTGGTATGATACAAGTACTTCCTTCTATCCCATTTTCCGCTCGTTTTTAAATGCATCAATCAAGAACAGAAGACACTTAATAAGAGCAGCTAATCCACAGGTTAACAACGCGTGTGAGCATTCGGAGACGAGAACACACCCATCTTTAATTAACTATCTGCTATTAGAACCGTCAGCTCACGTATGCAGACTTTGCTCGGCCCCTTCCTGTGCAGATTTTAAGCAGTACTGGACTGAAGGAGGCAACGGCGTTCAACGGAAGATTTTTTGGGTGTTTTTGTTTTTAAGAATCACAACTCAAGAACGCAGAGGAATTGTGAGAGCGACATTTCTGAAACATGTACTGTGAAGATTACACCGCCAACCACAGAGCATTTGAGATTCATGCATTTCAGATACGTTGTTGAACTCCAAAAAATAATTTTCTTTTTGTTTTTCATTTTTCCAAAGAGGGTCTTTTGTACGACTTTAACCCCTGAGCAGAACTCCATTTAAAAAAAAAAAAAAGAAAGCCAACAAAATTAACTAACGTCTGAGCAGAGATGGAGACTGTTTGAAAAATATTAAAAGCAACGTTGCTGTTGTCATGAACGTGCATTTGACATTTCTCAGAATTCCTTGGCTGCTTTCCTTTGTTGTTGTTTCGGTTTACATGTTTCCTGTCCTTTTAATGAAAGTTTGCCCAGCCAGGTGTCACTGACACCACCAGGCAGTTTAGCCACGCAACACAAACTAACCCTACAGGGAGAAGGGAGCACAAATTCTTTCATGTGGAACACTAATGCTCAGCTGACATTTTCTGCAACACTGTTTAGCACGTATAAGCTGTATTTAAACAAATGTTTGTAACACTCTATAATGCAGTTGTAAGCAGATATAAGTGTATCAATGTTATTTGTCACCTATAACTCCTCCTGTGGGTGCTGCTGTATAGAACAGACAATATAGTAAAACATTTGTAATAATCAACCATGTCTTCATAGGAGAACTTGTAATTGTTTAAAATATTATAACTACATTACAGTGTGTTATAAAAGAGTTTGAATACTGCTTATAAATGCTAAAAAGGGGAGACTTAAAGTTAAGAGTTTGGTAGCCGTTGTCTGAAGAAGAAAAGCCTGGTTTGTTGATTACACAATCTTCACATTTTTCCTGGTTCAATATTATCTTCGGGAGTCACTTCCATGAACCTTATATACAAACAGACGCCAACGGACAGATGAGGTTAAAGTAACCAAATCTTACACCAGTCTAAACCTGACAGCCTCGTTAGTGCTTTGTAAAAAAAAAAAAAAAAAAAAAAAAAAAAGGTACCTGACTGCAGCAGCTATTTGTACGGATACAAAAGGCACAGTTGACGAACTCCCGGCTGTTAAAGGAGAAGTTCACAAATTATTCAAGTCAGGCATTTTGTTACTGTCCCTCCAACGCAGCTACACAGGGAAACATAAAGAGGGGATTTTGTACTAAAAAGACTAACTTGCTTTGTTTAACAGGACTGCTGAAGCCTCACACTGGATAAACTTCAGATAAACTTCTGAAAATATTTTTGCACAAAAAAAAAAAAGTATCTGTGGACTTCGTCCCCCATCACTTCTATTGAAAGCACAACAGTCGGTATGAACAGGAAGAATGACTACAGCCATAAAAACCAATGTTCATACGGTCACCTGACTGTTTTAAGGCAGACTTGGAAAACTGCGAGCCTGTCCTTTAATATTACAATATGGACAAAGAGGAGCAAAATTATGAAGATTGAAATAAAACAAATCCAGGACCTTGTGATTAATTTGAGCTCCATGTGCGAAACAAAGCCAGAAAAAGCAAACTGCTCTGTGATAACAAACAAGGCTGGTGCATTCTGACAACAATGACATTTTGGACTTTTTGTCTCGCGAGCACGACTACACTACACGACTACAGAGAACCAAAAAATGAGCAAAGATCAGTTTTCCTGCAGTTAACTGCACTAATGTTCTGCATCACAGAACGGACTGCCTCTATATTAGTACCGATTATCATCTGACGAGTGATAAACTGACCAACAGCTGTCATCATATATTAACATGGAATTGTAGTTTAGAGACTTTCAGAGACGTAGTGGCCTTTGTCTCATCCACCTTTGTTCTGAACAAAGAAAAAAAAAAAAAAAAAAAGGTCTTTGCTTCATACCAGGTGGTCCAGACTGAACAGCTTACAGCGTGGGTGAGGAGCGGATAACTCAAGGTTTCTATCAATATATCACAAATCTTTTCACTCTGAATGTCAGAGGACGAACGTTCACCCGTCAAACCTCTCTAGGTGAAAACAACAAGAGTCTCTGGAGATTAAAAAAAAGAAACAAACCCTGAAATCTTTTCTCTGTACAACCACTGCTTTACATCTGAGAATCACCACGGCTCAGTGCAACACCTCGGGCCCTCAGAGACAAATTTTTTTGGGGGGGGGGGGGGCACAGAACTAGGGATAGCGGTCCTGGACCCTGCAGTGCAGAGACAGAGACTGAGAAGTCAGATCCCTTCAGACTGGGATGCAAACTCAGAGGGGTGGAGGTGGGATTAACGCCCATGAAGCCAGGCGATCCACGACCCCAGACTATGTGTTGGGTGCATGACTGAGACTTTGGGGGTGGAGCTGCTGCCGCTTCTGCTGCTCCTGCACAGCGAGCTGCTGGCATTGGTCCGAGGTCGAGAGCTTGTTAATTAATGCAGACACGCAGGTCGCTGGAATGATCAGACCTGTGAAAGAAATAAAGGTGATTGAGAATGAACCAATGGTGTTGACATTTATAGCGCTTAAAAAACAAAAAGAAAGGTTTGGACATGTTGGGAAATACACTTATTCACTTTCTTGCCAGAGTTAGATGAGAAGATCAATACCACTCTCGTGTCCGTACGGTAAAGATGAAGACTCCAGGTAATCCACTGCTTCCAGCCAAGAAACAGTCTGGCACATAAGCCCCCGTAAAACCACAACGTGTCATTTTCTCACAGTTTTTGGACAGATTAATCAAACAGATAAACGCCCAAAGCCCAATAATTATCAAGATATAACGTGTTTAATTAGTGAGCTTTAGGCGGATTTAGCCGTTTGCCTGGCTCCGTTTCCAATCTCTGCGCTATTTAGCAGATAGATATGCAAGTGGTATCAATCTCGAGTTTTAATAAAACGGCTTTGTGGAGCACTTTACTCATTCCAGCAGCATTATCTGCAAGGACAGTGGGACAAAGGAGGCCATCAAGGCATGACTGGGGAAAATCCAGCGTGTGTTGTCCTCCACAACATCTGTAAGTCCAAGCGGTACAGCCGAAAAATATATGACTGCGACATGAAGTGCATCCTAATGTACGGTTCTGAATGGTGGCAGGGAGCCAAATGCATGCCTGAGGAGAATGTGTAGCGTAAGAAGAGCACAACCTTGGAATTAAACATGATCATGAATGCTTTCAAGAGTTTCTATGACCTGCAGATACCCTGAACACGTTGCCTTGGATAGGGGATGATGAGGATTCAGAGCCAAGATTGATCTTCTCTCCAACTCTCAGCAAGAAAAAAAAGGTTTCTCCAAAACTATTCCTTTAGAAAAGTAGCAGTCCCTTAACTTACCAACTATCCTCTGTCCATCTTCTGTTCGGAGTCGGACAATCTGCACCTTTACATTGGTTCCGCTGACAGGCGTGAGCACTCCCTCCACCTCGTTCCACACACTGAGCACCGAGCCACACAGAACGTAGTACGTCCTACACCGAAGACCAACTTCACACTGTAGACCCACTGACGCTTTCTTACAGTTACCCCGCCTGTGGGCAGGGACACACACAAACAGCACGATTTACAACAGGAGACAGAAGCAAACATGTTTTAAATTTGACTGATTGTACATTTTAGCATTGGCTTTAAAAAAGGATTAGACTGGAGATATTCTACTTTTTTGTTATTGTCGAAAAACTCTTGGAAAGACAAAAACCATTCAAGTCACATCCCGCTTGTTTCAATCCCAAGTCCATTTATTTCTACTGAAGATGTAAATCTTTAAAAAAAGGTCACAAATATGTAGTTTCATTTTTAAAAAATGGCTCAAATTAATTTCTTTAACAGATGATCACTGCAGTTTTTAATTCAAAACAAACCGCAGGAAATAGTACATTTGTTGGGGACTATTTTCAGCGGTGGATGAATCCACATTCAGTGCTCTAGTGAGTATTTGGGCAGCTGGACATTGTGTGTGGGAGTGAGTCCAAAGAAACTACAGAGTGTGTGTTGGTAATGAATGAACATGTGGCCCCATAGCTCACTGATGTGTTTAATAGTTTTGGACGACAACGGAGCTCTATGGCACAGAGAAAAAAATTTTTTTTTAAATACATCAGGCTTTGGATAAACAGATAAAACTTCATTAGAATTCATTGTTGGTTTTGGTCTTTTCGTGAGATTTGTTGACAGTAAGAAAAATAAAGAATGTGATCAGACGGAACCGTTAGAGGTATAAAGTGCACGTACCAATACGCATGAGAGCAGATTTGTGCAGACGACTTGTACTGGTCCATCCAGTGCTCCTTGGCATCTTCTGACAAAACCTAACAGGGCAAAAAGAAAAAAAATTGTAAGTCATCATCATGAAAGCATTGCGTTAGTCATTGCAATAAAAATGATGTGTAACCTTTTTAAACTTCTTCTTGATGTCCGAGTACGTCTCCAGTTTGACCTGTCTGCCGGTGTTCGGCCTGTACACCAGGAAGAGCCTCTTCTTTGTGTTCACCTCCTTCACCAGTATGGCTGTTTTCCTGTTGTTCCTCATCTGAAAACAAAATGCACAGTTTATATAAAAAAAAACAAAAAAAACAAAAACAAAAAAGAAGGCCACTCCACCGATTTTGGATAAGATGACGACTTGTATAAAGTCTTCTGTGGCTCTGGAGGAACTTTGTCAAGTAAATTTCAACTTGAGCTTGGAAACTACTGTTTTAACAGAAGCGCTGCACTGCAAACTGGTTGCATCCAGTTTGAAAGACGTGTGCATATTAACACCCAAAGAGGCTCTAATGAAAGACGCCACTGAGCTGCATTATGGGAAATGTAGAATCCAGAATTTGACCCATACGAGTCAGGATCTCTGTTACTGCAGCGCCAATTTTGACCATTTTTTAAAACCTGTCTCTTGCAAGTAGAGCTGCAAAATTAAAATTAAGTCACCAACTATTTAGATAATCAATTTTTAAAGGAAAAATGTCAAATGTTTGCTGGTTGCAGCTTCTTAAATGTGAGAATTTACAGCTTTTGTTATTTGACATTTTGGACTCTGGGAAATTCTGACGAGCATTTTTCACAATTTGACATTTTATAGAATAAACAATTTGTGAAAATAATCTGCAGATTAATCGGAAATTACAACAATCAGTAGTTGGCAGTCCTACATGAAAGTCCTAACGCTATGGAGGTGCAATACTTAATTAGTGGCGTACATCCTTGAAATGACATGGATCACATGGTAGATGTGCAGAATACTACTACTGCACCCATAACAAATCTGAGGTGTGTGTACTAAAAACAAGTAAGGAAACAGGATTTTAGTTTTGTTTCACCAAATTCCACTGATCATTTATAAGCGTGCATTATTGCAATCAAATAACTCAACATTAACAGGCTTCCCGTATGTAACAGGATGACCGTGATACGTTATTGTGTTACCGATACGGAGCGTCACGGAGCTAATTTTTAAGTAGCCTTCCCGCACCTGTACATAGAAGCCATCATCTGGTCCGTTCTGGTCTGCCCAAGCATGCGTGGCTTCCTCCCAGGACATTCCCCTCTCCACACTCACCTGTGAACACAGACCCAAAGTCAGGTAACGTTACTGCGATCCAACCACATCCTTTAAGAGGGGAGGGAGGTCGAAATGATGTGTAAATTGATTTGAACATACGGTGTAGAGTTCTACATGTCCTGATGTGGTATAGCCCGGTGTTAGGAATTTCCTGCAGTCTACCTTCTTCACCTTCTCATCACCAGAGCCCAGATCTAACCGTGGACAGGGAGAGAAAACATTTTACTAACATTCGATACCTTTAAGATCCAATGGAGGAACAGAAATTCAACCTCCTGGGTGACTGTGACAGGGTTTATGCAGGAATCTTAAAATTCCAGACCTTTAAGATCTTGTCAACATATTTTATGACTGCAATGCCACACATCGTAACTGGAAATTTTGCTAAACTGATTTAATACCTTTAAATATTTTTAAGACCCCGTGGATACCCTTTTTTTTTCTCACAGGAGAAAGTGCTTTGAGTAGTTTTGCTTCTGTATTTGTGGAACTGGTTTAATGATAAAATGAAGAATAATGACTGATCTTACCAAGAATCCCCATGTCATATCTGCCATTCTTCTTGGCTTCCTGAATAACTGCGCCCAATGTATCAGAAAAGTACTGGAACAAGGCGTTTTGCTGCTGGACCTCCATGCCTAAAATACGGTTCAGGAACTTCCCGATGTTGTTGTAGTCTGCAGCAGCAACAAAGCACGTGCATTACATTTATTTCTACAAAACTATAAATGTGTCGCACATCACATTTGGCAGCAAGAATAGCTGCAATGTCATTCCTGCTAACAATTTAAACTCGCCTTTATCCAGCGACATTGTGCCAGATCTGTCTTCCACATTTATGAGGCCCACACCTATTAATCCACTCTGAATTTCTACAGGAGAGAGAGTCACAGATGAGAACCATCAACTTAAAAAAGATACAGAAACTAATAAGGTATGCAATAACTAGTTAATATATTCTTTGTTTGGAACAGCATAAAATATAAATACCTTTGAAGAAATCTCCTTTAAAGTCAGAGGGTGGGGACGTTAACGGAGCATCGAGCTTTACGATCGACTTCATCACTATTTCCAGAGCGTTTCTGCCGTACTGCAGCAGAGATAAAACAGGAGTGAGTTGCTGGCAAATAAAGACAATTAGAATTTCCGAGACAAACGCTTGATGTGCTCACTTTGTTGTCAAAATTAAACCTGCTGAGGTCTCGAGTTTCTGTTGCTCTTCTATCTCCATGAGTGAGAGCACCCTGTTACAAAGATTTAAACACATAGTTAATATTTAATATACACGTTAAACTTCCTTTAAATACAAATAATAATAATAAAATCTTTACCAGGCTCTCTAGTCTTTTGGCAACAATGGATGCAAATCTCTGCTCTCCTGCGAGCTCCGATATGAGGAAGACATATTCTGGAGCTGTGACCTGGTTTGACCTGTGAGTTCTCCCTGCATCCAAACAAACAACAACAACTGTCAGGTACAGGAGGATCAGTTAAGTAGATATTTAAGATGGAGATCACCCTTTTGGTTACTATCTGGTATGGTTACCGACCGAACTGCTGTATAGCTCTGTCTGCGCTCCACGGCAGCTCTAGTGTCATGTGGACTCTCCGCCGCTGGTTCTTCACTCGACGATCGGCCTGCAGGGAGATCCCAGAGCTGGCAGCTTCTGAGATGATGGCAATGTTCTGGTTGAAAGGAAAGACAGTTAATATTACGTTTCACATATAAAAGTGGAGTTAGCTGCCGTTTGTTATATTTATTAAGATTAGTCAGTCGTAGGGGTGGGCGACACGGACAAAATCTATCACGGTGCATGTAATTCTATATCAAAGTAACAGTATGCACACACACACACAATACAGTAATAGTTCTGTAAATTCAATTAAGAAATGGTTTAAAATAACTATACCGTACTTCATGCGCTGTATTTACAATTTCACTCTCCTCTGCCATGTTTGTCAATTTGTTTCTAATAAATCAGCACGAATACAAAATGGGCCAAAACTAAAAAAGTCCCGATTCAGTTACTATAGCACCAAACCTAAAAACGTCTGAGTTACATGTTCAGTAAAACCAGATAACTTTGCCTTTCATTTACCTTCTCTCCATCCATGAACCTCTGCTTCTCTGTGAGATTGAGGATTTCCACCGGGACGTCCAGCTCAGACCGAGATTCATAGGTGATGCTGCCGTCGTCGTTGCTGACCACACGACCTTTGCGGCCAGTCATCTGAAGCACAAGTGGAAGAAACCGTGAAGTGAGTCAAGACAGAAACCAAATACTAACCCAGATCAAAAAAAAAACAACAAAAAAAAACAAAAAAAGAAGCCAACCACAAATTTTATATACCTCAGCTACATTGTCGGGTCCCCCCAGTTCGTCTATTAGCTCGTCCAGAGTGTTGGGAGGTAGATGCTCAGCTAGCTCCTCAAGTTTTTCCAGCAGATCTCTCTTCATTTTCTGGGCGAGTTCCACTGCGTCCTGACTTGTTATGCAGCTGTCCTGACGCTCTGCCTTGACTACAGTAAAAACAAGGCATTCATTAACTCTCAAAAGGCTAAATCAGAGTGAAATAATTCTGCTTTCCCATCTGGTAGCATGCTTACCTGTGGCAGGTGTGCTGGGGGGGTTAACAGGGGCAGTGAAAGCGGGCCTGGTGGAGCCCAGCCCAGAGGCTAACAAGGCACTTTGAATTGAATCTGGATCAATACTCTTCCTTCTCTTTTTCTTCTTCTTCTCTTTCCCTTTCTTTGGTTCCTTTCTGATAAGCCACGGATCTAATGCAAAGAAAGGCATAAAGGCTTGCTATAAGCACTGAATTGGATATAAAAGACCTTCTACATCCTCCCATCAGAAGTCTCACCATCTTCCTCATCGTCATCAGACTCGTCTCTGAATGGGTTGAAATCGTCGTCCTCATCCGCCGAGCTGACAGACTTGAAGCTGTCGTCGCTGTCTTTGCCAGACTCTTTGTCCGACTCGTCCGATTGGCTCTCCTCCGAGCTGGTACCCGACAAGCCACCGTGTTTGCGAGCCTTCTTTTTGTTCTGCTTCTTGGCCTCTGAACCTGGGGAGATGATCAGACAATGACGTGGAAAAAGCATTACATTTTAAACAGCATATAATTCTGTTCATGAGAATCATGAATCATCAGATGTTTTAAACTCAGTCATAGCTATTCACCACTGTCTTCTCATTTTTATTACCTTTCCTTTTCTTGCCCTTCTGTTCCGGTTGCGCTGCAGTGTCACTGGGTGAGGGGGTCTTCTTAGCCGAGAGGTCGATTCCTAGCAAGCTGTAAAGCTTCTGTCTGTCAGGAGCCGGAAAGTGCTTCTCAATCAGGGACTGCAGCACACCTCTACAACAAAAAAAGAAAAGAAATTGTATTACAGTGACATACATTCATTAAGCTGTTTAAATTGTGGGAGAGAAATAGTCTTTAGGTAGTTCGTACTTTGCAGTTGACACAAAGTCATTGAGCTCGCCTCCTCCTTCCTCCAAGGCCTCAAGTGTTCTTGCTTCTCCAGTGGACTGAAGACCTATCACCACACACTGCAGAGGAAGTAGTTTGTCAGTATTTTAAACACTGGGCAAATGAAGGTTAGGGCATGAGCACAACATGAACAGTTTCACGACAGCATTGGATAGCTTTCGTCTCTCAGCAAAGGTTGTTTTGGAGAGTATCTTTGGCTAAATTAGTCATAGCCTCTGTAGTCGTTCTAAAAGCTCCCTCTATGGAGCAGTGGGGCAGCAGGGATTTTCCAGTTTGTGGTGTTACATTTGCTTGCAAAGTAACAGATGCATTCGACGGTCATCGTCTTCTTTGAATATGGTTTTACACATCAGACTGCACAACTTCTAAAAGCACAGATTTTCTGTTAGAACTGGGAGTTAAATGCTAGGTTTCCATGATTCTTATAACATTTTTATTAAGCTTTTGCTTTCCTCACATTTTTTTCCTCCGTGTCTCACTTCCTGTATAATGCACACTTGTCGTTTGTTGATTCAGGTTAGAGAGAAACTGAATGGTTTCCTTTAATGCACATTAAAAACGACGTCGCAGGAATCATGAATCACGGTCATAATCTTAATTCAATTAACTGTCCAGCCCTAAGTAGGGTTATATTTCAAGAGCAGTGTCACCTTTCCATTCTGGACCTCCTCTCTGGCCAGCTGGACCACTCTGCGGACTTTAGAAGCAATGCAGAGGTATTTGAAGAACCTCTGGTGAGCAGACCAGAACTGGCCCCACATGGACTTCTTCATGCGTTGCTCTGCATCCATCAGGTTCGCAGCCTGCTGGAACTTCTCACGTGCACTCACCCACTGGAGAAGCATAGAATTAAATCTATTAACTGCAAGCATAAATAAAAAGAACGGCAGCAATGTGTTTAAAGTGGATTTATATACACACACACTTACCAGCCTCACTGATTTGTTGTACATGTTGATGTATTTCTGAGTCAAGGGAACCTCCTCAATCTTAAAAGTCACACCTGTGAAACTCAACTGCCTTGCAATGTACATCCCCCTCAGTTTCATGTCCATAGCGACAATCTCCATGGCGCCCACACCTCTGAAATTTAGGAGGAAAACATATAAAAAAAAAAAATAAAAAAAAAAAGACATGTGAGAAGATTTTCCACTCATCACCTGCCCAAGCCTATGGATATTTGTTTTTCTATTGTGAAGAAAGAAAGAGAAACTTACCTGCGCTCAACAGCTTGGATAAAGTTTCCAAACTCCCTGAAGGGTGTTTTGTGTCCCCAGATGCCCAGCCGGTTCATGTAGGCCATATTTCGCGGTTCAGAGGCACCTAAATAAAACAAGTACATCATCAGAAATTACAGCGCAGATTTACCACCTTCACCCAAGTTTACACTGCTAATCCAGTCAATTTAATTTTATCTGATCATCTACTACAGTCTACTAACCTGTAGCACTTGCGTACACAACACGAGCTTTGGGGAGTTTGTTCTGCAGTTCCAATACCGCAAGTCCAGTTTTTGTAGGTTTGGAGGATCCAATTGGACACACGTTTTTGGCTTTGTGACACTCATCATAGACAATCTAAAAAAGCCATTTGGTCAAGGAAAATCATCACAATACCAAAACAAAAGATGGTCTACAAGGATCTAGTTTAAATCACCTTGATGGACTTAAGACCAAGTATAATATAATAGTATAACATCTATTCTATTAAGTGATGGCTCCATGAAAGGATACAACTCCATCAAAGTCCTCCCCACACCAGTGGAGAAGCTGCTGAAATCTGGTCTTGTACTTCCCTCCTGATTGGCTCTCTCCTATCAAGGAAGAGTAGGTGGCGAATATCACACCTTTCTTCACACTCCCATTGTGTTTTGAGGAGATTTTGCCATATTTGAACTGAAAATATACAAAAGTGAAATTGAGTCACGCCTTGACATTATGAAGCCACTAAACACTTCACACTGTTTTCATCTATGCATCATCAGAATATCTTACCTTGTTCAGTGAGTGAACCTGGATGTTTTTGGCTCCAATATCCCTTAAATCCCTTTCAGCATCATACTTCAAGTCATTTGAGACGCTAAACCTGAACAAAAGAGGACAATATATAAGAAGAGGTAAAACGGCGGAGCTATGTTAATATCTATTGGACTGTAATTCCATGTGTTAAATAAAATGTCAGTGATTTTTGGGGGTTATTTACCAGAGTGACCTTTTCCTGCCTAAAAGATAATTCTCATAGATGATCCCTGCAATGGTTCGGCCTTTCCCCACACCAGCTCCATCCCCGATCAAATAGGCAGCTCGATCCCCGTTGGGGAGGAATGTCTCGTGTTGCTGTGACACAAAAGGGGCAAGAAATGCACAATTCAAAACCATGTTAAAATAAGGGGACACGTTAAGTTCTCACCTGCCATTTTCATTTAGTCTCAATCTTTTGAGGAAAATGTTTGTGACATTTTAGTACTTTGGTTATTTAGTCTAGCTTCCGTCAATTAGGACAACATATTATTTATAGAACTTAAGACAAGTAACAAGTGCAGAGTAGCTCAGGATATGTGATCAATTAAAATCAGATATAAAAAGAGGTATGTTTAAAGTAATTAGTTTGATTTTATATTCATCCAGCCATCATTCACATAAGAGTTCACAAAACTGCAAAACATTTCATTATAGTTTTATTCTTGTTTTCGCTGTGGAAACAAATATTTTTCTTCATAGTTTATTGTCCACAAAAAGAACAGAGTCTACCTGAGCCGCATATGTTACCGCTTCCAGCTGCAGAGCAGACAGGCAGCCACGATCAATGGTTTCTTCTGGGATGGACACTCTGTACCACACATCTGGAGGGTTAACACTGGACAGGGAGCTGGTCTCCACCACAGGATCAGGATGCCGCAGGCCAACCTTTACTGCAATGACAAACTGACTGGTCAGTGGGTCAAGCGATTAACAATAGCAGGCCGTGTTTTCTCTTATTTGATTTGATTGAGTGCAATCGAACAAGGGTGATACTGTGCACTGCTGTTATCACTCAACCCACTCCACGTTCATTAGGCCAGAGCATAGCACTGCCCCTCACTTGGTTTCACAGCGGCTGGCTGAATAAATGAAGACAAGTACGGCTGCACCTCATCGTTAAGATATATTTATTATCCTGACTGTGTCTAAAGTAATCTCATAAAGCCACATCTCCCTTTGACAACAAAAAAGTATTCTGCACTAATACGGAATGAGTTAGCCCTTTTGCTTGAAAGGATTTTTGGTCCGATGCCTGACATAAAGACTGTGGTTAACACAAGCCTAAGAGACTTCCATGTTTTATTTTAAGACATAAAATATGTCATTAAATAAGACCACTCGTGAATTTTGATTAAAAAAAAAAGGCGGTTGCTATCAAGCGGCTAAATGAGACTGCAGAGGTTGTCAGGGACATTAAACGGCATCACACCGAACACAGAAACTCAACTACTCACTCACATGTTTATACCGCAAACTGCTCTAACTCAAACTTTCCCAACGGCTTCCGTAGAAGAGGTAAGCGAGTTGGAAGCTTAGTGGTGGTTATTTTCCGCAATAATCCAAAAGGAAAAATCCCATTGGCTTTTTGTCGAGGGACCGAAGGCGATGCTAACTTCCGGGTTAGCATATAAAAACACATCACGCCTGCAGTGATCTATACAGTCACTTACATTTCATTGGCATGTACTCTGCATACGTCTCTGCATGACCCAACTCGTCCTCCTCTTCCTCCTCAGGCTCATCCTCCTCCTTCATCCCCGGGGGTTTCTGTAGACAAAGATTGCCATAACGAGACACCCAGCTCTCACATTTGTCATCTGTTTTGAAGCACCTCCAGAAGCAAACCATGACTATTAACCTGCCAGTGGTGCCATTAAAATACAAAACACATTTGGCAGCTTTAACATCTTTCTAGATCAATAGTATAATACTTACCAGAGAATGTGAGAAGTTTTGCATTTTAATGTTGTCATTAATCCAGATCCTGGCAGCATCTTTACCCAACACATCCTTCTTGACTCCATTGTTCGCTTCCCCTGAAACACCAACAGAGACCAAAGGTTTCTCAAGTACTACTGACAAACGTTCATTTCAAAGTATTACAATTTTGAGGCGACTGCTGAATCACAAGTTGGTTAAACGTTACTTACAGTTCATTTTAGTGTGGCAGCCATTAGTCTGCTAATAATCAGCAGAACACTAATAGACGACTATGTTGATGATCGATTAATGGTTCATGTCGTCTTTTCAAGCAAAAATGCCAAACGTTACCTTGTTCAATCATCTTAAATGTGAGAATTTGATGCTTTTCTTTGTCTTATGTGACAGTTAACTCAATATCTTTTGGTTATGGACTGTTGATTGGACAAAACAATTTGAAGACGTCAATTTGGATTTTAGGAAGTTGTGATGGCCTTTGTTCATTATTTTCAGACATTTTAGACCAAACAATTAATAGATATTATGGTCAGCATAATACATTTTGAAAATAATTGTTAGTCACAGCCTTAGTGCATTTACAAAAAAATAAAAACCTTTATGTAGATCATCAGAATTATACCAGTTAAAAATAATAATAATAATAATAATAATAAAATGTGGATGGGAGAGGGCCATTAAAGTTTTGAAATTAGAGATGTCACACAATCACACTCCACAGTGAATTTGTATTTTGCAAACATTTTCTCTTTATTCTGTAGTAATTTCCAGCCTCTCTTTTTGGCAAGTGTGAAACAGAACATTTTTTGGCTAAACACAGATGGCAAAGTCCCAAATGCTCTTTGCTATGATTTTAACCTACATTAACACTGCAATACCGCCGATATCAACAAGTAACTCTGAATAATGCTCAAAATGACATCTGCAGTGCGGAACCCTCAAAGAAATAACACCAAACTGTACAGCTCTTTATTTTGGTTCTCAAGACCTCATTTGAAATCTATGGTTCTTATAACCTCTTTAAATATCTTATAAGCCTCTTGAAATGGGGATGATTAAAACCATAAATCACCACTGTAATTCTCTGTATTTCTCTCTCTCTGTGTCTGTCTGTCTGTCTGTCTGTGGAACTCTGGATCTCCGAGACGTGGTGCTGCGCAGTCTGGATGAACACGGGTCACGTTGAGTGGATGCGGACCACCTGCTGCTGCTACTGTCGTTATTAGTGTAGCTGCTGTTGTCAATAACATTGTAGCTGCCATTGCTTTGCATATTCTGTATGTGGAATTGTACTGTGTTACTGTATGTTCTCTTTCATCCTGCTCTCACCATATCCCCCCCCCTCCATATCTTCTTTTTTCCTCTCTCTACCCAACCGGTGGAGGTAGATGACCGCCCACCAAGAGCCTGGTTCTGCCTGAGGTTTCTGCCTGTTAAAAGGTAGTTTTTTGCCTAGTGCTTGCTCATGGTGGAACTGTTGGGTCTGTACATATAGAGTTG